>PVJH01013046.1:0-61926 GCA_004026705.1 Nesogale talazaci | reverse complement strand
ACACACACACACACACACACACACACAGAGTAAACCAAACCCAAACCATTACGGAATCTAATCCAGTTTAAGGAAACCCCATGTGTACAGATTATAAAAGCTCCTTGGTGGCACAGTGGGTTAAACATTGGTTTGCTGACTGCAAGGTTGGTGGTTCAATTCCCTCCAGTCCCTGAGAGAGAGAACGATGAGTCTGTGTGTTCCTGTAGGGATTTCTGGTCTTAGCAAGCCTCATTTCTCTTGGTCCCTGTGAGTTGGAATGGTCTCAGAAGCCATGGGTTTGGGCTTCATGGGGTTTTCAGAAGCAGATCTCCAGGCTTGTCTGCCGAGACACCTCTCTGGGTTGGTTCGAACTGCCAACATTTTGGTTATATGTTAACACCTTAACCATTTGCATGACCCAGATCTAAGCAAAAGTCCCAAGTATTTGCTTGTGGCCTCTAGGCCTGTTCTCTTTGACTTGGCAGCAGTGTCTAAGGAGGTGGGTGGCAGAAAGGAGTAAGATAATGTCTGCCTCAGAGAGAAAGGTGCCAAGATCTCCTAGTAATTCTCAGGCCAGTGATTAGAATAGCTAGGCAGGGTCACTAGCTGTTGGCAAGGAAAGGAATTTTTGTGGCTGAAGAAATCCAGCTTCCTCCTCCTCATCAATCTCACTCTACATTCTGAGAGTGGGCCAAGAGTCACTTCTTGTTTCACACTTGGCCTCGGCTCTAAATGTAAACTGGCCACTGTCTTCACTTTAAAGACTCCGGCCCGCTTAATTCTTGCTGCCTGTGTGGAGCATGAGAAAAACAAGTGCCCCCCCCACTGCCCAAGGCAGTGTCCCTGCTGTGTCCTGCGCTGCCACAAAGGAATGAATTGATGGGATACAACCCAGCACCCCTCGTAGCATCTCAGTGGGGATGGAATGGGAATGTGATGGCTAGAGTTTATGTCACCTAGACATTCCTGGGTGAAGGTAGGGGAGGAGTCTAACTGATTAATCAGGTATCTCACTCTGATGATACCTTATCAGGGATTTGGCCTGTTGTATAAGAAAGAGAATCTGAGCAGAGTTGAGCTCTTTGTGGTCCTTCACCTTCTGCTAGAGCTGGATCCTGCATCCGGCTCATCAAATTCCTATTGTGTCACTTGCCCATCTCAAGAGGCAATAGCAGACTGCCAACCCTAGATTTATTAGACAGACGTCAAATTTCTTTACCTCCACACCCACTGGCCTATGATCCTCCTGCTTTGGCATTTTGCATCCTGTTCATGAGCTTCCATAGCTACACAAGACAAGAGAAACGTAACTTACACTGGACTGGACTTATTGCTATAGTGGTATAAGCCATTTCTGGATTTAAATCTCTTTCTATGTAGATACATATACAAGCATCACTGGTTTTACTTCTGGTGGCATAGTGGTTATGCGTTGGGCTGCCAACTGCAAGGTAAATGGTTCAAAACCACCAGCCTTTCCATGGAATAGCGATGGGATTTTCTACTCTCATAAAGAGTTATCATCTCAGAAACACAGAGGCAAGTTCTACCCTGCCCTATATGTCACAGGGAGTTGGCATCCATTGGAGGACAGTGAGTTATAAATCAAGAACAGGAAGGAAATAAACTAGAAGGGAAGTCAGAGATTTCAAGTCCAGGGCTTTTCAAACTCAAGAACATCAGAGTCCCCCAGAGGGCTTGCTACACCAACAAAAGCTGGGACCCACCCCCACAATTTCTAATTCAGTAAAAGTCAGAGGTGTGGCCTGAAAAACCTGCATTGCTAACAAGTTCTCTGACGATGTTGAGGCTGCTACTCTGGAGACCACACTTTGAGAACCACTCATCTAGCCCAATCTTGTAACTTGACAGAGGACAGAAATGGATCTCAGAGAACCTATGAAACTTTGTAAATGAATGCTATCAACTGGCCACTGTATTTTAAAGACTCAGGCATGCTTAGTTCTTGCTGCTTGTGTGTGGGGAGAGGAAGTCGAGTGAGGCGGCTAGTATGAGAGATCCAGGCCTGTTATTAGCCCGAGGTCTCCTGTACTGTGACTGATGGGTCCTGAGGGTATGCTGACACCCCTGGGGTGCTAACTGAAGGCGGTCCATCTAGCCAGTTGCACCTTGGAAGAGAAGTCTGGCCCTCCACTTCTGAAATGAAAACCTGGTCCCCTGGAAACTCTATGCAGCACAGCTCTATTCTGACATGTAGGGGGTCCGGCACATCACAATCAATCCCACGGTGAGTGGGTGCATTCACTTAGGCCTGACATCTGAGTACTCTGTTCAACAAGCTGTAAGTTTGACATTCCCGATGCCACAGATCCAGACACCTGGGGGTATTTGGACATTTAATTGCTTTTATAACTGGTTTGTCAGGTCTGTGAGTGACATGTAAAAAAATCCCAAACCGAAACCTTTGTCGGAGCCATGTTCTGACCTGGTGTGGCCCCTTAGCTCACTATGCAATTGCTCCATAGCGTTTGCGGTTGTAAAGCTTTAGGGAAGCAGACTGTTTCACCTCTCTCCCTCAGAACGACTGATGTGTTCAAACTACCGGCCATTTGGTTAGCAAACAAGCACTTAACCACTACATCACTGGCGCTCCTGAGAATCATACAGATTCTGTTTCAAAGAACTGAACATGCCCATGATAGATATATGCACCAAGAAGCAGCTGCAGGTAAAGGCACCTGTGAATTTATCGGTCTCTCCCAGGACAGGTGTGCTGGCTGCATGGAAGGAACAGAACCTACTAGGTTGAATTCTTAGAAGTGCATCTTACTATGAATGAGGTCAGATTGTAAAATCTATCATTTCCTGTGTGTGGTTATCCCATGAATCATCAGTGCCACCTGAGGAGGCAGGCATTAGTCCCATTTTACAGATGAGGAAACAGACCCGGTGAGGTGAAGTAGTTCACAGCCAGGTACCTGGCAGAGCTCAAACTCAAAGCCAGGCTTGCCAGTTTCCTGCATCACAATTCCCCCATCCCCCCACTCTGCGGGCTATAGGGGTTGAGAGTGATTAGGGAGCGTCTGTCACATAAAGTCAACTGTTGAGACCACTCAGGGAGTTATGTGGAGGGTCTGAGAGATGTCTCTATAGGAGGGTCTGCATATTCTTTCTTTCTTTTTTTTAAAATCATTTTATTGAGGGCTCATACATCGTTTTTCACAATACATAAATACATGCATCTTCACATGCCTGCTGCCATCATCATTCTCCAAACATCCGCTTATTCACTTGAGCCCTTGACATCAGCTTCTCATCTTTTCCCCTCCATTCTTGCTCCCTCCTTCCCCACCAACCCTCAATACTTTATAAATTATTATAGTTCTGTCATATCTTACACTGCCCAGTGTTTCCCCTTGCCCACTCTTCTGCTGTCTGTCCTCCAGAGAGGAGATTATGTGTAGATTCTTGCAGTGGGCTCCCCCCCTCACCTTCCCCCCACCCATCCAGTCGCTCCACTCTTACTACTAGCCCCAAGGGGTTGTCTGTTCTGGGTTCCCCATATTTCCATTTCCCATCTCTCGCAGTGCAACTCCTCCATTCCAGCTGGATTTGTAAGGTAGAATTGGGGCCATGATAGTTGGGGGGAGGAAGCTTTCAGGAACTATTTCTTGAGAGATGGGGCCACTCAGATTCTTCACATGTGCCTGGGAAGGTATGGGATCCCCTAAGAGATAAAAATCATTCCCTTTCCAAACTGCTTTGAGAGCACGCATGTTCTGGGTGATTATGAACCCTCTCTCTTCCCATCTGTCACAGTGGGGGGAGGGGACCTAGCTCCTGGACGCTCCAGGGGGATGAGTCCTTTTGAGGCAGAAGTCCCTCAGGCACTTACTTACCTCTGTGTGGCCAGGACGGAAAGCTGCTCCCTTGGTAAAGTCTTTATTGGGCCCAGACGCTGAGCTGAGCTTGGGTCCAGCATGCCATCCAGCCCCTGGGACTGCACGACCACAAGCCGAGACTCTGTGGGAGAGAGAGCTGCCATTAGCCGGACACACCACCACACTCCCGCAGATGGAAGCCAGGTTCTAGGCAGGATGGGAGGGTGTGCTAGTAGGCCAAGCCTGTTTTCCCTGAGGTCTGGGATTTTACCTGCATTGGTGCCCCAGAGGGAGTTTGCTACCAACGACAGAAATTACCAGGAGTCTGACCTTGCATGCATGGCGTGGGAGTGGGAGCAGAGGGTACCTTCTTGTCACTTTTGTGACAAAGCTTCTTGGTGTATGCCCAGACACAATCCTTGATATCCAGTACGGGTGCCCTCAGACCCATAGCAGAGTCCAACTATGGAATATCACTAAATCCAGCACCAGAGTGGAAACTTGTCCTAATTCCCTGCTGGCTGTGTAGGTCCAACCCTGAACCCGCTGAACTTTATTACATTCTACACCAGGGTGGGGGAAGTCCTGACAATTCAGAACCCATTGTTGCTTTGGTAAAAAATGCCTGCCAGGCGTTGCAAGTGTCGATTTTTCTTTAGTCACATAAAGTGGATTTCTATAGGTCTTTTATTCAGTCACTCAACAAGTATTTTCTGAGCACCTACTATGTGGCAAGCCCTGTTCTAGCTCCTAGGGATGCAACACACTGGATCTCTGTTCTCATGGAGCCTAGAGGCTTGTGTGAGCACAGTGTTTTGGGATATCTTATGTGTCAGAAGGAAGGAAGCGGCACAGAGCAGTAAAGGGGGTACAGGGAAGAACTGGCAAGCTAGGTTGTCAGGCTGCTCAGGGGAGTTTCCTGTGGAAGTTGTCTTGAGGTTGCAACCCGGAGATAGACAAAGAGCTAGGAGAGCATGGTCCAGACAGAAGAACCAGAAGGACAAAGGTCCTGATGTGAAAATAAATGAAGAAGGAACATATCCGGGGTAGGAGGAGTCAGCTCTCCAGGTTTATATTAAGGCACGAAGGTCTTACTCAAAGCAATAGTAAGGATAATGGGGGGATTTAAGAATGAGAATGACATCACTTAAAAACCCAAAGTAGGCTGAGCCCCAGTGGTGTAGTGGTTGTGCGCAGGACTGCAGCCTACTGGGATGGAGGTTCAACTCCAGTAGCGGCTCCACAGGAGCAAAGGCTGGGCCTCCTACTCCCACCACCAGAGGGCAGTGATGTCCAAAGAAAAAGCAAAACCAAAAACAAACAAACAAAAAAACCCGAAGTATAAGATTATGTCTATTAGAGATCTTTTGGTAGAGTGGCATGTGTTCCCCAATCTTCCCAAAGAGTTCTAGAACAGCAGATATCTTTAACCCACTTTTTGTATTCTCTTTGTAACTCCACCACTCCCAGCTCTTTCATGTTTGCTTTTAGAGTGGCTCCCAACACGGGAGACGGGTCCTTCCCCTCCTCCCACTGTGCCAGTCGAAGCAACACCGTTCCCAGCCTGCATCGCAAAGGGCTGGAGGGTAGAGGACAGAGGAAGGGTCCACGTCGCCATTTCTACGCTATTAGCAATAGCAACATTAAGGCCTGGTACATTTCTACTCCTCTTCCTTCTCTATCTTGTTCAACGTACCTTTTTGCCTCAGAAAGTACCAGATACAAACGTCCCGTGATCAATTCAAACCTAACACAAATATAATCTTGAAAAGTTAGGTCATGAGGTAAAGGACATTATGATCTTAGTCTCCCGAGCTAGGATTTAGCCCAGGAGCGGAAGGAGACTGGGTCATCATGGCCAAAGTGGGCACGGTGGCCCCAACCCTCATGAAAACAGTGTCTGACCTAGTCCTCAAGCCCTTCATGGGGAACTGTGGTCAAACCTGGCAGACGGACCGAATTGCAATTAATGGACCTGCCACCTGATCCAATTCACTCTGATATCGAATCTATTACTGGACATCTTTAAGTCTCTCTGGGGGGATGAGAAGTTGGTATAGATAGATGGTAGTTAAGGGACCTTCTAGATTGATTCACCTGTATTCTCAGAGATTTAAAGTATCCGATCTGTGTTTCTACTATTTAAGTAATGTTTTCCTTTCCCAGGCATTGTGATTCACTTAGCATTATCATTTTAAATTTTCAGATCCTATCTCCGCCACTATGCTAGGTGCTAGGGACACATAAAAGAATAAAGCATAATTCTGAATTTCTAAGGACAAATCTCGTAGAGGTGAGGGTGGGCCAAGAAGTGAACAAACATTGAAAGTACAATGGAAAGTATGGAATGGAAGTATTTTGGACCAACTAGAGACTAGTTCCTAGAGGACATAGCATTTGCACATGGAGCTTGAGGAAGAGTAGGCATTAGTTTTGCAAATCAGGGAAAATAAGGTAAGACTGAGTCACAAGCTTCAAGGACAGACCAGAGGACCAGCCTTGGCTTAGTACAATTAATATGGGAGCTTGTGAAGGATGATAGAATTGTAGGTGATAATAAGTTTGCAGAGCTTACTGCTGTGAACTTATATCTTGAATGAAAGTCTGCATGTATAAAAGCTATAAAAATACCCATTTTTAATCGATGGGACAACCAGGGAAGTAACTCTCTCTGGAAATATTTTGGGTATTCCAGTACAAATCTGGAGGACCTCTTTCCAATCTAAAAGAATAGAAGGTCTGACTTAAAAATTTCCACAACTCCTAGCAGAACTTTTTTTTTTTTTTTTTAACAAATGCTAGACCAACCACAAGCGATTCCCTGGTCTTGGAGCATAGGTGGGTTGGAGTTGTCTATGAATCTATCATTTCTAGTCCAAGCCACTTTGGTGCATGTTCATCTGGATGCCCGGTTGCTGTATTTGAGATCCTCTTTAGCATTCAGATGGGGCCTTTGACCTTCTCATTTGGGAGAAGGAGGAGGTTATCCACGCCCATACACATTTACACCCTCAGCAACTCTGAAGAGTGTTGCACTGAGTCAGAATCCACTTGACAGCTCTGGGTGGGGTTGGTTGGAGCAACTTCACGTGACACAGTTCTTTCTCTCTTAGAGCTGATGATGAGTGGGTATGAATCTCCAGTCTTTTGGGTAACAGCTGAGCAATTAATGTTTCTACCATTAGGGCTCTGGACAGTTGATACTGAACAGCACTTCTCTGAAATAGTTCAACACCGTGCTTTTCATAAGTGTTGCTGATGGTTTTTAGTGCCATACTTGTAAAGGCTGAGGCTCTAAAATTAAGCCTTATAATGCAAAGATATTAGGGAAAACTAATGCTTACCCACTTCTATAGCCTTATATTTTTCCCATGGAGTAATCACATAGGCAGAAATCAGACAGCTCTTGCATTTTTGATAAATGCATGAAAACAAATCCCAGCTCATCTCAAGACCAGGTTCCCTCCCATCTAGACATTTCCTCTAGACCCTAGTCCTCATATTTTTAAGCAATGGTTCTCAAAGTGTGGCTCAAAGATACTGCATCAGTCAGTATTTAGGAATGGATTAGAAATGCACATTCGTGGGCTCCACCCCATATGGATGCAATCAGACACTCTAGGGGTGGAACCCAGCAATCCATGTTTGAGTAGGCCCTGCCAATGGCTCTGAGTGGCATTGGTAGCTGAGTGGTTACAAGTTGAGCTGCCAACTGCAAAGCCTGCAGTTCAAAACCATCAGCCCCGGCTTCCTGAGAGAAAGTTGATGCTTTCTACTCCTGCAAGGAGTTATTGTCTCTGAAATGCACAGGGAGAGGGCTAGCCTGATCTAGAGGCCTCTGTGAGTTGGTATCAATTTGATGCTTCTAATGCAAACTCAAGTGGACGACCATTGTGGAAGAGCTTGCCCTCTTGAAGCTGCAACCTCTCTATGGGGTGAGGGGTCCATGGGGCAGAGAAAGTACCAATCCAGTGTCAAATATTCTTTCCTCACCAGACACTTCTCCTGGGACTCAGACCCAGGACTCCTATTTGGGCAGCCCCGAGCCTTTTCCAGACCCTTCCCAATGCAAATGTGTATACACCTAGGAGTCAAGGTGAGACTTTTATCAGGAGGATCATCTGCATGGACTTTGGATCTGTGGACTTGGGTATCCCCATCCCTACGCAAGAGGGCCCTATTGTGTAGGCCAGAAGTCAGAAGAAAAGATGGGCCACCTTACTCTTGACTTAACCTTGCTATTGGCAGGGGCAAATCTGTGGTTTGGTGCCGCAGGACCCAAAACTTGCCCTGTGGTTGCAAAGATGGGCTTGCTCATTTCTCGGAGACATTCAC
The DNA here is from genome assembly GCA_004026705.1 of Nesogale talazaci. Classification (NCBI taxonomy): domain Eukaryota; kingdom Metazoa; phylum Chordata; class Mammalia; order Afrosoricida; family Tenrecidae; genus Nesogale; species Nesogale talazaci. Next base: position 53,767 of record PVJH01013046.1, on the reverse strand, counting down.
TGGGGCCACTTTGGAAACATTCGCAGGAGACCTAGGTGTGTTTGACTTTGTAGAATCAGTCAATGTGCCCCTGAACACATCTGAAATTTGCTTTGGAAAAAGTAGCCATAGCTTAAGCTCTCCGGAACACTGACTAGCTGCAGGATTCATAGAAGAAACCCATGAGAACAACACCTTTAATTGATCTCTTATGCAAAAATATATGTCACCTATAATTTCCAGTTTCCCATAAGACACACCTGATGATCTAACCGTGTGGACTGCCTCATCTGAGTCCAGTACATTGTAGGGTTTTATATTCTCAAGGACTTTGATATATCCTGATAGAGACTCTTTTTCTTTTTCAATAAAAGAGATTTTTTTATAATGACTTTGGCAATCTAAACTAGATATTAGGGTAGTTACAGGTTTTCCCTTGGCTACATTTGAAATAAGCAAGCCTGGTTTTCTGACCAGTCCCTGGTGGCGCTCAGATGCTAAAAGAGGGGACGTGTGTTTCTATACAAAGATGGCTTGGAAGAAAGGCCTGGCAATCTCCTTTTGGAAAATCAGCAATTGACAGCCCCGTGGAATCCATTTCTCTCTTGACACACATGGGGTGGCTCTGGGTTGGGATCCACCCAGTAGCAGCTGTTTATTTTATATAATGTAGATGCCATGGGCTCTCTCTTTGCTTTGTTTAAAGTAGGCAGACTTACTTTCCTCATTATCTTCTTTAGACTCCAAAAAAGGAGTACCAGTAATTCTCAATTTCTAGGTGAGCAAAACTGTTTCTAGGGAGGATGATAGAAAGCAAGCAAGAGCCAGAAGTTCTTCTGAAGCCCTGCCCTCTCTCCCCAAAGTTAAGCATGCATAAGAATTACCTGGGGACCTCTAGAAATCCCCTAGGGATCTGGTTGAGTTGTAGATTCTGATCCGTCTATAAATATAAGTGTAATTTTTCAGCAGGGGGCTGAACAAGAGTGAACTGGTTGGGGAAACTCACTAGGTTGATACAATAGTAAGAAGATGCTATTTTGAGCCAAATCATCATTGTTGATCCTGTTGCTGTGATCATCATTGTGTCACTGGTCCTCTCTGTCCCCTCTTCTCTGTGTTAGTCCAAATCCTGATTGACCCTGTACACTTACACAAAGGGAACCAGAATTTTCACATTGTCTGTGAAAATGTGTTTGACTACTCTTTAGCTTAATCAGAAGTTTTCTAATATGCTATATGATCACAAGGTTTGCTGGGTAAGAGCTCTTTATTTAGGGAGGAAAAAAGTCAGTTGGGGCCAGTTTGAGACAATGTGATATGTGTTAACTGTTCAGTGGTTTTGGCATAACCAAAGGGAAAATGGGAAAATCGTGCATCTGGCACCAATGGCTTAGGGGCATCAAGGTTTAGAAAAACTGAATTCAATGTATCGTGCCATGTTTTCTGAAGTGTTTTACCACATTTCCCTAAAAGAAGAATGGGCTTAGGACTCCTTGGGAGATGGTGTGGGGGAGTATGATAGCCTCTTTCAGTCTCAACCTCAAAGACTCAGGCAGCTTAAGGAAGAAGACATTGTGGTTACCTGACCATGAGCTTCAGGATCTAAGAGTATTTGCTATGAATGTGAGTACTTGCTATTGTGTGTGGCCAGCTCTGACCCGCCTGGTTGTTACCTGACTGCATTCATGGCCTGTGTGTTGGCCAACACCACAGAGAGGTTTACATCGAGCTGGCAATTACAAGCACATGAATGCTGTAGGAGATAAGACATCTAAACACTCAGTAACCTTCTATTAACGAGCTAAGGGCAGTATATGTTGCAAGAATGTGCTGCTGAAATAAGAGTCTTGAGGATAGCCCATCAACTTAGTAGTACTCATAATATATCTATCATCTACATTGGCGTGCCAAAAACAATGCAGTCATTTCTCAAACTTTTCTACGACCCTAAGAAAACATTTCCTTGGTTCCAACTGGCGGACGCTTAAACCACAAGAAAAAGATCCATTTCAGTCCTGCTTTTGGCCTTACGCTGGTCTGTTCTTCCCAAGCTTGGAATGGAGGGTGGACAACGTGGGCAAAGAGAGGCCACTCGGCGTAGTTAAGCGTACCCTCCCTACTACCTGCAGGGACGGAGGAGTGCAAGCCTTCGTGGACGTCTGAGGACAACCTGGGATGAGAAGAAGGAGTGAAAAACACCAGGAAGCTCATCCATATGAGCCCGGAGTCAAGCTCTCAACTCTATTTGCTTTGCGGAATTGAACATCCTCGGTTCTTTTTGAGCGAGCCCTCTCCTCTCAGTGTGTGGTATGTTTTCCATGCAATAGGTCAAGAAATGTTACAACACAGAAGTCTATAATGAGATTCAGATGTCACTCCAGAAATTAAGACAAGCTAAAGATCCATGGGTCTGAAACAGACTAGGAAAATATCCTGCCTTCACAGACACACGGAGGGCGAGGGCTTTGAACAAGGAAGGCTTTAAGCACCCTTCAGTTAGAGAGGGCAAAGGGAGGAGCCCTGGGGCTTGGTATGTGAGGATTCTGGTAAAATACTGCCCGTACTCTGAAAAGTGCCTGTGAGATGAAACCCGTTCTGTTCAGGCAGCTGGACATCAGCTCTACCGAAAGAATCGCTGCACCACCTGACCAAGAAAACACGGACCACGGGAGTCAGCGCCAACATACCACAGGAGAGAAGTGGGGTCCTAACGCATGTCAGACCCCTGCCCCCTCCATATCACTCTGAGTGACAAACGCCACTGAGCCCTGGCTCTCTGGCTTTGCAGTGCTGACATTTCCGGGCTTGTCTGCTGACTTTACACCCAGAAAATCTGACTCAAGGCAGGAAAGAGATAAGTCAAGCCCAGCTTTGCCTGGGCATGTAGCACATGCAAATCACAAGTAACCTGAGGCTAAGATAAGAGCTGAAAATGAAGAATTTATTTCCATGTCTCTGATAGCTGGGGGGTGGGAGGTGGGGGCGGGGGTTGTGCTGTGTTAGCGACTTCTCCTCTAGCGTTTCCACTAGCCCTGTCCCAAGTGGACTCCCACCACTGAGGCACATCTATGCCTGCTGGGGAGATGGGGAGGGTCATGGGGTGGCTGAGTAGAATGAAGGGCTACTTGATAGGCGCTTTTTAAGCTTATGTGAAGAGGTTGCTTCTCACTCTCCCATTATCTGCGCAGCAGACGTAGGTCAGGAGATGAAAATCTGCCGTCCCTTCTCAAGTCACTTGATTCTCAAAGAATTATACTTCTGAGCACTCCCAATCTTCTCCTGTTTCACCTTTTAGGTTTCATTTGAGCATGGCCTCTGGAACAAAAGGAAAACTTGGCCCCAGAGAAGTTTTCTCTGGGTGAACAACGGACCCACAGTGCATCTGTCTCCAGGGACCCAGAGTCTGGTGGGTAATTAGACATTCCAAAGATGAGGCATTCTTCCCCCTCCCCCATCTCCCTCACCACACACATGTGTACGCATATCCACAAGCATACAGAAATGAGCTAGTCATGCGTGTAGAGTTTGGATAGTGAGGATTGGGAGAAGTACAGATGAATTTATTTCAGAAACTCCATTATGATTTCACATTAACTGTATAACGTTAGGGATGTAGAGACCCTTTAGTACCTCTGCAGTCTGCTGCTTCCCTTGACAGGTGGGCTGCGTGAAGACCAGTTTCACCAGCTGCTGGCTGTGTGACCCCTCCTGAGTGACTCAACCTCTCCGTACCTCTTCTCTAAAATGACAGCAATTTTACCTTCCATGTTGGGTTAGATGAATAAAATAAGCATGTAGCACAGTGCCTGGCATCATCTTCAGATTATGAAAGACACTTAGACAATGTAGGTCTTAGCGTTGAAACTGGGTGCAGAAGAGAAAGCATATGTGCTCAGTCCTGGGCATGCTCCCAGGTGACTCTCCCTACTGGGAATGGAAAGGTTTCGGCACTCTCTGTCCCAAGCCTGGTTGGAATAACTGGCTGTGTGCATGCTCAGTGGTACCCTCCAAGCACTTGTACGACATGCACTCTGCAGCTGCAGGACTCTCATCTCCCTAACGGACTTCAACATTGGTTTTTGAAACGATCTGTCAGAGTCGGAGTCCGAGAGAGGGGGTTGCTCAGGGTGCCGCCACCCTACCTGAGCAGGCCCCGATGGTGAATAGCATCTTTGCCTAGGATCATGGCTGTCTCCCGGAGAAAGGGAGTCACAAGGAGAAGACAATGTGGAGAGTGTCTTCGTGGTCCCATTTCTCATTCATTATCCTGGGATTTGGGGCACAGGCAGGCATCTGTTAGCTCATTGACTTCCTGAGGTTTGGGGGGCTGCCCCTGCGTCCCACTTAATGACTGTTTATTGAACAAAATGGGAAATTCTGCACAGCTGGGTCAGATGATTCAACCCAGGCACATCGTTATTTGACCAGATATTGGAAAGTAGCAAAGTTGTCCCAATCTCTACCAGAGTTGGTGGAGCCTGCGCGCTGGCGAGAGGCTGGACCAGCCAGGACGGAAGATGCCATGTGTCCAGGGCCGGCAGGTACAGTGCTGATGGAGGGGGAAATGGGGGTTGCGGGAGCTCCCAGCATAGCCTTCTCTGTCGTCCTCCCAGGGTTCACAGGGCGTACCGGGGTGGTGCCCACCACACCCCTCTGCCAGCAAGCTCATTTTCTCTTTCGTCCACCGGTCCCTCTCAGAGAAGGCTTGACTACTGCTTAGATTGTAACCTAAAGACCAGGGGCCGCCAGCACCTCACTGGTGAGTTTGGATCCACGAAGAGACCACAAGCAGACAGTACGCGGCGCGCGCACAGGACGAGGGCGGCGCCTGCGCCCCGACTGGAATGAAAACCATTTGTGAATTCGCACTTCACCCGGCGGTTTGTGAATCAGTGCAGCGACTGGCAGCGAGCCTCCATCCGAAAGAGGGCCACGCCTCAAAGGCCTTCCAGGGACTCTTTCTGCCAGGTCCCGTCCAAAGAATGTCGCCCTTTGCCACCGCTGACTGCCCAGCCCTCCCGGCCACAGCCATCCCGCCCGCTCCAGCGCTCACTGTCTGTCTGCACCTGCAGCTCGCGGCTCACCCTGGGGACTTTGGAAGCTCTGCCCCAAGCAGCCTGGTTTCTGTGTGGAGGAAGTTCTGTCTCCCTGCACGGCGTTCACCCATCCGTGTGCCTTCTAGACAGAACTCCCCGCTCCGCCTTCCTTTGAACGGTTTCTACTCTCTTTCCTCAGACTCAATTTTCACCTTCCCAAGGAACATAAATGCATCCCATTTGTGAACAAAAAGTACAAATAACTAAAAACACAAAAGAACCCTTCACAAACATACCTCAAAATAGCATAACTGATAAAATAACACGCGTCTCCTAATGAATGTTCATTTTACCTACGTTGTCCCCAAGACGGGAATCGTGTGTTGTGGTTGTAGGCAGATGCCAGGGCCAAAGTGTCTGCACCCTTGTATTTCTTAAGTCCTCCTGTCCTCCTCCACTCTCAAACCTAGCATAGCGTTTAAATGCATGGAGTTTCTCACTCGCATCCCTGGCAGTATTTGTCTCCGACATCCAACATCCACCTCCACTGCTGTCACTATTATTACCTTCACTATCAGGACTGCTCCCCCACCCCATCACACTGTCCACTGTAACCATCCCCATCCTCACCACCCGTGCCCAAATACTTCCTCCACATCACCACCCTTTCACCACCCCCAGCTCCAACGGGACCAACATCTCCACCATCATACTGTTGCAATCAACACCTCAGCCAAGACTACTACTATCACCTGCAGAATCATTTCCCCCACACCCTCTACCATCCCCTCTACCTTCAAAAGGATGAAACGAATTTCTGCCACCATGGCGACCTGACCGATGTTCTCTGAGGCTCCTCTGAGGCTAACCATAAAACCAGCAGAGCCAGCAGACAGCCAATCAGATCTCGAAGTCATCTTCTCTCTTCTCGACTAGTCTAATGAATCCTGTAGTTTCTTATGACTCCCAGCTTGAGTGGTGAGTAGAGCTGGGTCTATAAGTTAATGTTTCTGATTTAGGGTATATCCCATTATGCTAATTTTAGCACATATGCTGAAAGTTGCTTTTTTTTCTTTCTTGAAGCTTTCATTCGGTCACATGCTACATCTAAAATTACATAGTTGACAACACTTTCTTTCAGTTGGTACTCTGCTTAATTTTAACATTATTTCAGAAGAAGAGTATCAGTGGCTATCATAGGACAATTATTTATGAGAGGGTTTTCAAAAACTTCATGGAAAAAAAATCCCATTATCTTTTAAAGATGGGAACTTTGGATTTGGATGAGGGTCAGGATGTGAGGCAGTGGGTGGATTAAAGATCTCCCAAATGGTCTCCTTAGACTTCTCTGACTTGAGAAGCCTCAGAAGCACTGATGAAGACAGGGTTAGGTATTTTTGGTGTGAATTTCAGGGTAGTGTGATAAAATAAAATATACATTAAATGCTCCATTAGAACAAACTGTGGATCAGAATGAATACCACTGATACTGTTGATCATTGAGGTGATTCTGATTTGTGGCAATGTCATGCGTGCCAAGTAGATTAGCTCTACTTTAAGGTTTTAAAATCTGTGTTTTCTTTCTTTTTTCTTTTTTTTTGGGGGGGGGGGCCCTGCGGAGTGGATTGTCTTCTGAGCTGCCTCTGAGCAGGTTTGAACTGGCAACCTTCCAACCAATAATCATGTGCTTAACCATTTGTGCTCCTCAGACACTCCCACCACTATAATAAATAATATGAACTTATCATGCCAGAAACTACACTAAAGGCATTGTATATACTTTTTATTTATTTTTAAATTTTTATTCTCGGGCTGAGCCCCGGTGGCGTAGTGGTTGTGCGCGGGACTGAGCCCCACTGGGATGGAGGTTCAATTCCAGCTCCACGGAGCAAAGGCTGGACCTTCTACTCCCACCACCAGAGGGCAGTGATACCCCCCCAAATTTTTATTCTCTGTGCATACTCTTTTTAGAAATATAATTTAAAAATTCTTTTAAGGACTCTATCATTTTAAGATGAAGACATTTCAGTTTAGAAGTAAAGTAGGAAAATGCCAAGTAATGTGGATCCATGCAGGACCCAGACAAACAGGACACAGGCCTCTTGTCCTGTGGTCTCTCCTCCTTACTTTACATCTCTCACAAATTATGCTATTTCAAAGTCTGGTGGGTCTTACAGTGATGTTCTAGTTCTGCTTCTGTGATATGGATAATGTATGAATATTAACTATGCGTTCATTTACCAAGTTGCTTTTATGGAACAGAATTTTACATTCTCAGAGGTACATGATGAATCTAGTCCCAGTGTGCTTTGTTTTCAATTAAAAACCACTAGCTTGACGTCACCATTGATCTTTTATGTGGCTTTCCTTGTTTCTAATCTTCAAGGTTACTCATAGAATGTCCTCCGTCCTCACTGAGAGTCCGTAGTCACCAAGAAATCATGTGGGAATTGCCTCTATTCTGAGAGAACTGCAGTTATGGAAGACAACCAGTTATGGATCGAGTCCCCTCCTACCCCTGGGTGTCAAAGTAGAGCTGGGCTCCACAGAGCTCCCAGTGGCTGACTTAGGGGAAGCAGATTGGCCAAGATTTCTTTTGGGATGCCCTTGGATGAACTACCACTGCCAATCTTTCACCCAGGAGTCCGGCCTGTGCATCATTTGCCCCACGAGGGACCGCCTCGTGGAAGACAGACAATTAGAAAAGTATGGTTGTTTCTTCCTGGGAAATGAACAGAAATGATCAGGTAGCTCGTACGCGTCCTTTCATACATTTTCTGGATAAACTCTACTCTTTGCACTGACACTTAGAAGAAAAATAACCGGCAAAAGAGGACAGTTCATTCTGAGCTGGAGATGTGGTTCTCTGTTGGTTGGCTTTCTGGGTGTGAAGACCAAGCTGGAGGCTCGTGGAGCCGAGCAGAGTCTGTGAATATTTCCATTCATGGACATGCAACAGAAAACCATCTCATACATTCACAGGAAAGCATCTAATAGAATATCTGTGTGGAGCGTAATCAGAACCAGAGTAAAATTCCAGTCGACAAGAATAGAAACTTACCCTAATGATTTCATTTTCAGTCCAAAACATACAGGGTTTCCTCTGCCTGTCACTTTCTAAAAACAAGAAATGACCCAGCAACGACTCTGGTGTGCGGGAAGAAGGGAAAGCAATCAACGCTGAACAGAAACGCAACGTGTTCAGAAGCTCAGAGCCCTCGGTGAGTGATCATCCGATAGTGGGTTCCATTTGTGAATTGCTGGATTTATTTCTCAGAACTCGCAGGATGTGCTCAAGCAAGGTCCAGTGATCTAGGCTGTGTGCTTTCCATGGCAAGGTCCACCCTATGCTTTGTAAAACAGAAAGCACCGCCTTCAGATGTACTCCATTGACATTCCGCGGAGAGGGTTTCACCTTAAGAATCCTGCTGCTCTGCGCACAGTGGGCTGTGCCTTCCATTTCGGGCGCTGGGGTGAAAACCAGCTCACCAGCCTGCAGATCCCACCAGCCCTTTAAAAGAGAGGCCATCTTCTTTCAGTTTCTCAATTGTGTGGGTACGAACCTGCAGAGCAGACCAAGGCTCTGTCCCGTGAGCAGTGGCTGTCACTTTGAGGGTAAGAGTGACATTTTGGCTGACACTTCAGAAGGGCACACGCTGGTCATTAATTATGCGGGTTGGCCCTGTCCCCAGCAGGCACCATGGGGGAGCTGAGTAATGCTGGCACTGAAGATGGCCCTGCCACTAGTGCCAGATGTGCTGACTCCAATTAGGGACCAGCCTGGGGCTGAGCTCAGGGCAGAGTCTAAGGGAGAAATGCCTATCTATTTCCCATCAGTTTGGAGCCTGGCAGGACTTCGTGGCAGGAGTGGGTGAGTCCTGAAGAGACTGTATCTGACCAGGCCAGCACCTGCACATATTGCCACAAACTAAGTGGGCTGGGGTTCACCCTACCCTTAGGAAGACTGGCATCAAGATAGAGGAGAGGGAGATGAAGCAGGGGAAAGAGACCGGTGGGACTAGAGGGAGAAGCAATGGGAAAGGGGAGTGAGGGTTTGGTGACCAGATTTTAAGCGGGACACCATTGACCAGGGGGAGAGGGGATCCTTGATGAAAAATATGGTCTATATGGAGGAGCACAAATGTTCTTAGAATGCAAAAATAGTATTGCAATATATTTATTTAATAAAACGCCATGGGATGTGGGACAAATTGTTAAAAAGCAGGACATCTGGTACCTAATTGAGGGGAGCAAGAGAACGAGCAGTGGCAGTACATTAGAAAGAGAGGGGACCAGGGATGGACCGAAAGTGAGTCAGAAAGAGCGGAAGGAGGCTGGAGAGGGGCCCTTGGAGAAGAAAGAACCGAGAGAGGGAAGGTAGCTGGAGAAAGGGACCGGAAAAAGAATGAAAGGAGAAAGAAACAGACGTTGAGGAAGGGCTTTGAAGATACCCCCAACCTCAGCTCTAGTGAGCAGCAAGACACCACTGCAAAAATCACAGACTCGCAAGCCTGGCCTGTGTGAGGGAGCTCTGATGCCTTCCTGAGTTCCTCTAGAGAGGAAATGGCCAAGGAGTCAGAAAATAAAAGCCATTTATGAGTCGTAACAACTTCTTTAAAAGAACCCAGATATCCCTCAACCAGCTCCCAGTAACCTTGTAAGATATCCCTGACACAGCTTAAAGGAGTGTTCTATTAGCGGAGGCTCATATCTGCTAGAGAAACACCCAATCCGAGCCCAAACCCAGCAATAACATTGCCTTGGAAGGATGGCACAGTGATTTCATTCCGTAGGGTAAGATAAGGCCACCTCCCAGAGTACACAGCATCTCCACCAGAAACGTACCGTGCTGAGTGCTGCCAGGCCAGCTCTGAAAAGAAATGCGGTTGAATGACCTCACCATGATCAGAGTCAGAGAAAATGCTTGGAAGAGGAAGGGTGAGTGGAGAGGACCAGAGGACAACATCAGGGGGATTGGGGCTTCCCACTGATGCTGTCTCCAGCTGGAGTTGGTTAAGGCATGAACTTTGTTTAATCAAATCCTCTGTCATTAATAAAACTCCAAACCAAATCCAAACACAGATAAACGATGCTGCACTTGGATTTCAAGTGGGACTTGCATCACTGCTTCACCAGGTGCCACACAGAAATCTGGAATGCAGGCTGCTGGAGCTGGAGCTGCTGAGAGGCTCTCCCGGGAGTGGGCTTGCACTGTTCCTCTTGTGCCACTACTACTATTTGCCTGTCCCTACTGGTCAGATGGTTAGTGAGGAGGCTGGAGGAAACCACAGATGCTGCCCAAGGCCTACAATCCTCCACTTCTTGGTGGAGAAGGTTTTAAAGGCAAAGCTGGCAGGGGAGGCATCTGGAAACCATAGTATGACAAGAATGATTGGGTGGAACTCGGTATGCTGCCAGTTCACTGTCACAGAGAGGGGGCAGAAAACTGCTCTGCAGTGTTTCAGAGGGCATAACTGGAGGAAAGGGCAGAACTAGCAAAGAGGCACTCGACACATCTCAGTCAAAGAAGTGGAGTGCCTGTTGAGGTAGAATACCTTCTCTGTGAGTAGTTTGCAATGAGAACTGAGTGATTATAAGGGCCCCTGGTCAGGATGACTGGCCGAACACCATGCAGACAGATTGCAGGGCACCCAATCAGAAAAGTAAAAGAAGAAAGAATGACAGAATGAAGGAGGAAAGGATGGGGAAAGGAAAGAGGAAGGGAAGGGGAGAGAGGAAAGAAAGGAGAGGCAAAGAATGGAGAACCATTTAAATAGGGAAGGGGATTCTTGGGATCATTCCATTAAACAAGCCTTTGAATGTGGCATTCTGCAGGTCAATGGTTGCTGCCCATCCACCTTGCATTCTGTGAGACTGTGATTCAGGCCTCAGAGACTTGTCTCTGACATGTGTGTGTACATGTATATTCGCCTGCAAGCCACCTCCATCTGGTGCTCAACGGAAGAAAGAGTACCTGGTTTTCACACTCGAGAGACAGCGACCTGATCGGACAGGTAGAACAATGATGCCTTTTTTGCAATTCGGAGTTTTGCAGGTAAGCCTGGCTACACTCCACAGATGTACACTGACCTGGGAGCGCAGGCCTAGGTCAAGGTCCAAGTGCTAGAGAAGAAGGACCAGAAGGGGGGCAGTGGGCAGGGGAGGGTGCTCTACAACAGAAACTTGGGAGCAGCTGCTGGGAATAGTAGGTGAACTATTTTTATAAACCTCTGCATCATCCCTCAGGCCTCACCCTCCATTGCCTTCCTGGTCGCAGAATTCCATTGGTTTTCCAGGGTCTTGGTGCCCCAGGAATCGTGCTAAACAATCACAGACCCACATGCCATCTTTGGAGAGCTGGTGAAGGGTGGGCCGGGGAACCTGTGTGTAGGCCCTTCTTTATCGGGCACACAGTTACACAGCTCTGGGCTGGAGGTCCTCTGCACTCGCTTTTACTTCCAGGCCGTGTGTCTGTTGGTCCTCTAGCTTTCCAGGGATGGTGTGGATTGTTGCTTTCATTCACGCCTGAGACTGCTGGCTTTGAGCCCATCCCACAGAGGGGAGCGAGCTGAGAGCACAGCAACCATTGGCCTTGCTGTGTTGGTCGACTTCACCCAAGGCTGTTCCTTGTTTTCTAAAGCGACTGCTGCCCTGACACTGACCCCGAGTCTCTCGTGCAGGCTAAGGTGATCCCTTTCACACTGACTAGAATCACTCATTTGACTGAGCTAGGTCAGACTACGGAGTCCTGGTGGCATAGCGGTTGTGTGTGGAGCTGCTAATCACAAGGTCAGCAGTTCTAAAACCGTCTACCCAAGGGAGAAAAGAGCTCACATGAGAAATAAATATTTAGAAAACGATGATGGCAACGTAGGTACAAATAGTCTTGACACAAGTGATGCATGGATTGTTATAAGATCTGTAAGCTGTCCCAAGAAAATGAACCTTAAACAAGACAAAACAGTAAAACCCCACCCAGTTACAATCTCAGAAACTCACAGGGGGTACTTTTGTCCTATAGGGTCCCTCTGAGTGGAATCGACTCAATGGCAGTGAGCATGGTGTTTGGTTCCAGCTTAGTTTTGGTGCTATTGTAATGAAATCATTTCAGAAAGACGCATATATTAAAGTTAAAAAAGAAAATCCAAACTCACTGCCATTGAGTAGATTGTAACTCATAGCAATGTGCTCGGACAGGGTTTCCAAGGCTAAGACTCTTCATAGAAGCAGGCTGCCATGTCTTCCTCCTGTGGAGGAGCTGGTGGGGTCAAACCACTGACCTTTAGATTAGCAACTGAGCACTTAACCACTGGACCACTCTTCAAGATAGAATGATTGAAAGGAAATTCAGCAGAAGTTAATAATAGTGGAATTAAAGGATTGCAGGTGGTTTTCATTTTATATTTCCCTTTATAGTCTAAATATTCTGTATTAAACTGTGGACACATAATGTATCAAACTAGGTTGACAGTGTCATATTTAAAGCTATAAAAATGTGCATAAGAGGAGGCTCAAAGTCTACCAGCAAGACAGTTAGAAAGTCTTTCTTAGAAGGGTCTCACGGAATGGAGGGTAAATCCAGGGTGTAATGTGGCACTGATGAACCACATAACTATCTTCTAGTTCTTGAAGAATTCCTCCCCTTACTATTATAGTCTGTTTGTAATATACCTCTTTGGCCATGTTAGATTTGCACATATTCATATGTACATTTAAGATTGTTTGGTACATAGCAGTCAAGATAGATGAACCCTCAGAGACAGTGAGTGGAGTAAGGGTTCCCTGAGAGTATGGGAATTGGGAGAGGGATGGTGCATAGGCAGGGTATGGAGAGGGGAACTGAGAGCACTGATGATTGTATAGCCCCACACAATGGGATTGAACAAAAGACCTATATGGGAAAGGAAGGGATAGGTTGGAAGGAGTAAGATATGTCAATAAAAGTATTATCTAAGGGCTGAGCCCCGGTGGCATTAGTGGTTGAGTGCAGGACTGCGGCCCACAGGCTTTGCAGTTCAAATCCAGCGGTGGCTCTCAGGAGCAGTGCTGGGTAGCTACCACGACCACCAGAGGCAGTGATGCCCCCCCAAAAAACCAAAAGTATTATCTAAAAATGTGCATAGTTATACCTGAAATTCCCCCATTTTAAGACTTTATTTAAAGAAAATAATCCAAAAAGAATATATATTAGGTCCCTCTCTCTTCAATGATCCTGATGGGGGATGGGCACAGCTCTACTCTGGTATGTCAAAGGTTGCTGTGATTCAGAATCAACTCAGCTGCAGCTGACTGTCACACACACACACACACACACACACAGAGCGTATGCACAGAATCTTTATCACTGAAAAATCAGAAGCCAAATGATCTTCCACACAGAAATCATGACTTGGTCTTACTTCATGGAGCCTCTTTTTTCAAGACCTTTGGTGCAATCATTACCTAGGAAAATGGTGAGGAAAACAAGGACAGGGAGAGAAGCAGACTGTGGGATGCGCGGGTCAGAGAGGAATATGTATGAAGTGACTGCAACAAAGGAAACCACATAGGAGCCAGGCCTGGAAGTGAACACTCTACGTAAACATGAACACAATGCTATCGAGTGTTAGACCTTTGGGTGGTCTCTGGCCCCGTTCCGTCCAAATGGTTCGGATGTTGTTTTAGTGCCTTCAGAATGGAAATAAGGTCTATGAAAGTTTCCATATGTCCTTTCTGTAAACCTTTTAGGGTTAGGACTATATCAGACACATTTTCATGTCAGTGTCTCCCCCCCTCCCATAGTGCTTAGCCTAGTGGGTCAATCAGTATTGCTGAGAAGCAGTGGAGCTTATGTGATGACCTGGTGTGCGTGCTGGTGGGGCACAGGCTGCATAGTGAGCACCCTTTTGCTTGCTCAGTGTTACCAAGTTTGTGCCGAGAATGAGGTGATGAATGACTTCAATGCGTGTGGAATCACTCTCTCTAGTTAGAATTTCCAAGAGTGGAGGGCACAGATTCATTCTCTTTTATCTATTGTTGACTGAAGCTGTTTTTTCTCCCGAGCTCAAATAAGGTTGGGATATAATGTCAGCTCCTGATTATCTGTGCAACAGAAGGGGGGGGCGGATTTGGAAAGAAATCACCAAGCCATTTGTAGTGCATGTAATTTGATTATGTTCATCCCAGGCCTGGAGGACAGCAGCGTGGAAGAGGAGATGGAGGGGCAGGTGGAGGAGAAGGGGAGCCACTAACGTTGATTTCCATGCCCGCTTCTTTCTGGCTACACCAGGAGCTCTCACGTCCATGGTTCACTTGAGTTTACAGTCTTCTGTGTGGTAGGTGTTGCCCCTGATGTACAGACAAGAGAACTGAGAGCCTACGAGCTTAAGTCCCAGGTCCCAGACCCATAGAACAGAGAGAGGACAGAAAGACTGAGGTCCAGAGCATAGCAAATGTTGCTTTCCATCCTCTGGGCACATAATGACAACCCACAGAATGCAACTTGTACTTTCCACTCATCTAGAACTGACTTTAATTACCAGTGGTTCTTTTATCACCAATGGTCTTCAACTGGGAGTGATTTATCCACCGGGCCAAGCTGGCAATGTCTGGGAAACATTCAGTGTTAAGTGTGTGTGTGTGTGGGGGGGGGGGTGGGATGGGGGTTAGGGGCGGGGGAGTGCCACTAGCATCTCCTGGGGTCTAAGCCTGTGCTGCAGAGGGCAGCCTGAAAGTCAAGAGTTAGAAGCCTGGATGCCAACAGTGCTGAGGCGAAGAAGCCTTTCCACATCTTAATAGAAGCCAGCGTAACTTATCCCTACTCTGCTAACTTCCCTTTCCCCTCACAAAAATTACATCTCTGTGGCTCTGAACAATTCCTACATATACAAAGCATCTGAAGTGCCCTTTGCTGATCATGCAATTAGGAACCACTCCGCATATGTAAATTAAATAAATGTGCATAGAATCTGGATGACAATGCCAAGTTTAAATTAAAAATTTATGAAATGAGTTTACAGTGAAACTGCCAGAAAGAAATTAACAACTCCCTGAGTATTACCAGTTGTGGCTAAGCCTAATCTGCATTCAATTCTACAAGGCACAGCTAAAGAGTCACCGAATTCCCGGGGTGCCCATATGTAAACTAAGGAATTTGGCTCTTCTCTGACTATGAGTTCAAGCCATGAAGTTTAACACTTCAGCTGTGTCTAGAAGTAAATGGAATTAGTATGCTGTGACTTGTCTATTTGGAAGGAAAGAATCTATTTATTTTGTTATTTTTGTGACAACTAGAGTTAACAAGTTATTCAATACTGTGTGGTTCATCATGATTTTATGGGTAATGGGTGGTAATGATTTTGAGAAAGCCTTAGACTTTATAAATAAAAATCAATCAAAAGACCATCTCATTTGGTCTTTGGTTACTCAACCAACCAGCATTGGCTGGCCTACCATGTGTCCGATCCATGTCATTGTTGACAGCTGCCCTGGAGTCCACTCCAACTCTGCCACCTTATGCACAACAGAAGAAAACCTTGCTCCGTCTTGGGACAGCCCCACAACCCTAGCTAGGCTTGAGCCCATTGTTGCAGACACTGTTTTAATCTCATGTCAGTATGGTGAGGGGACTTCAACAATGTGGTGGGCATTTGCCATCCTCTTTAAATTCTACCTGTACACAAACTTAGTAAAGTAAAACAAGACAAGAGAACCCAGTACCACACGAAATCAAAGAGAGGTGTTCACAATTTTATAGGGACCCGGCTCCATTTGGCCTTGGTGTCTAGTCCAAGTCTGGCCTGTAGAAGTCAACTAGTACCTGTCCATTGAATAAGTGAATGAATGACTCCAATATGGTCTGGAGAACCGTCTCGAGGCAATGTCCCTTGGTCTTGGTGTTCCCCACCCTGATGGTCACAAGAGGATTAGTTAAGCAAGAGCTGGAGGGCCAAGTTAATGTGGAAGCTCTGGAGAAAGAAAACACCTTTCTGTATTGCCGACTTTCCATATGCCAGTGAGCACTGAAGATCTCCACTTAGCAGGGATCAGATTTATTTGTCCATGGAAACACTCGTACAACAGATTCAATACCTTAAATTTGAGTCAGTATACCAAGAGGCAATTCATCTTAAAAACAAAGAAAAGACCCCGGGTGTCATTGTGGTGTATAAATTGGGCTACAAACCACAAGATCAGTGGTTCAAGCCTACCAGGTATTCCACAGGAGGAAGACAAGATATCTGATCCCATAAAGATCATATCCTCAGATCCTCACAGGGACAGTTCTGTCCCGTTGTAAAGGGCTACTATGAGCTGGAATCAGCATCATGGCAGAGTTTGATTTTGAGTATCTAACAAAAAGCATCCTAGAGCTGATCAATACTTTGAAAATCATGATAAAAACAAATATACCCAGAATGACAATTACAAAACACCAAACCCAAATGAACTCACTGCTGCAGAGTTGACTGAATTATAGAGGAGCGTAAAACTGCCCCATGGGGCTTCCCAGGAGGTACCGTTTGTCTCCTAGTGAGGGATGGTGGTTGGAATTGCCTACCTCTAGGTTAGTAGTTGAATATTTAGCCAAACTTGGCATCTTGCAGATTTTCTAGAGTGATGAGAAAGGAAGGCCTGTCTCCTTCAGACAGGCCTCCACCCCAAGATAGGCCTCAGGACCCAGGCAGCCCTTGGGCAGGAGTCCTTGCCTGGTGTAAAAAGTTAATGCCCTCAGCTGTGCTCAGAGAGGGTGGTGGGCCATGCTGCCCAGAGGCACCTCAGAAGAAAGTCCTGGTGATCGATCTACTAACAAAAAATCAGCCGCAGAAAATCCTACAGAGCTGAGTTCTACTCGGAGATGAGACACATGGGTTGCCACGAGTTAGAATCAGGGAAGCAAGGCCTGTGTGAAAGAAGAACCCACATGCCTTTAAGTGGCGTTCATCAGTGGCCTCTGGTTTGGTTTAGAAAGATCCTGCTTGGATTTGCTATCATGGCTTGAGCCTTGGATGTACATTTTTTTAAAATGTGGATGGTTCTTTCCCAGTGGATCTGTGTCTCCAGTCTTTAAATGCCTTTTGCCCCCAACGATGCTATTCAATTGGGCTTGATAAATTCTCAGCAGAATGCTGGCTACAGAGGCTGAGATGATCTGGGACAGCTGCTGTTGGTTTTTCTGTAAATCTGCACTTGCTTTGGTTGGGTGGATTCTCTTGTATAGCTTCAAGTGACAAAGAATGTGCCTGGGCAACCCTCTCCAGAGGTCATAGCCAAAGGTCCTTTTGTGTTGTTCCTTCACTTTTTAAAGAGCTTTATCTTTCCTATTAACAATAAGACAGAATAAATCAGTTCTCTTAAATCTTTCAAATGTGCAATGGTTCTCTCTTTTTATGCTGAATGTTTAAGTTTAAACACTTCTAGATCCCCTAAAGTTGTTCTTAAAAGACAAGGTAGTTTGGAAATCATTCATGGAGAACTGGAGGGTTGAGTAGCATTCTACAGCCATCGGGAGGACATGCAGACAGTGACACCCACCATGATTTATTTCTATTTAAACATTTGAGCCTGAGGAAATGTTGAAGGCAGAGATAGATCCATTTTTGCAAGTCGCTTTGATTTGAAGATATATTTGTCAAATGCCCTCTAGAACATTTTATCATACTCTAGCTCAACTTATAACACAGGCTGCACCTGGGCTCCTTCCAAAGGGACTGATTACCTGGAGACCTCTCATAACACAGCCTCACCTGTATTGTGGGCAGGAGACCTGAGCACCACGCTTGGTATTGCACAAAGTTCCAGCCTATCACCTCAAGATTGTGGACACGAATCTGAATTACAAGCAAGTTTTCTGATTCTTCAGAAAGGCAGCTGAATCACTCCTAAATGTTTTTATGTTTGACTCATCATGGTTGGCTTACCCAGCTCACTGGTGGATGGATGGCATACCCTTCCACCCCAAGAGAGACCTTGTGACCTTGGTGGCTCAGATCCAGCCAACCCTTGGGCCACATTTGCTTCTGCCACTTCCCCCAGAGCTTGGCTCTGAATGCACAAGTCTGGCAAAAGGTCACTGCAAACAGCTCTGCTTGTGACTGCCCCTCACTGTTGCCCTCACCAGACAAATCTCTGTTTGTGCTGCCCCTTCTCTCCAGAACAGCTGCCAACGTTCCAACAAAACATTGGGACTGCCTTCAGAATATCAATAAGCTCCTTGATGACAGTGCCTCCTCAAGATGACACAGGCTGGATTTATGTTCCATAATTGTGACTGGTGCTTGGTGATCATTCACCTTAATTCAGCAAGCACATGATGAGCACTTGTTCTGTGGAGGTACAGCATGCTGGGAAATCCAGGAATTGCAGAAGTGAATAAGACTGGGATGGTGAAGCACTCAACCACTAGCTAAAAGGTTGGCAGTTCAAACCTTAGTCACAGGTGACTTGGTAGAGCAGCCTAAATATCTGGTTCTGAAAGGTCTCAGCCTTGGAAAGCCATTAGAACCTTGCTTGTTTGCACATATGGGTCCCCGTGGATTGGGATCCGTTTGCCAGCAAGTAACAACAAGCACAACAGTTGGGGTGGTAAGATGCATGGGCAGACAACTAAGCATGAAAGGGTATGGCTGTTTCAATATTTTAGCAAATCTGAGGAAGCTTTCAAAACTTCAAGGAGAAATGCCATGAACTTTTAATTCCATTTTTCCACATGCCCTTTTCCATTCAGATCGAGCATCTACAGTATGCCACGGCTCTGTACGAGGTAGTCTAAGTACTTAGTGTACAAAAAGAAGAGGTATCAGTTCTTGAGGAACTTGAATTCTCATGCTAGGTGACATAAAACAACCACAAAAGCTTCATTCGTGATACCCAAACTCAAATCAAACTCACTGGCATTGGGTTGACATTGACTCACAGCAACTGTACATTACAGGGCAGAATTTTCCCTGCGAGTTTCCACCACTGTAAACCCTTCCTGGGAGTAGAAAGGGCCACCGTTCTCCTGAGTTCATGATATGTGCTTGGAAACATGGCAAGGGTTTGGAAGTTACAGTTTGGAGGGAAGTGTTCCTTTGGAGTGTATTGTTGGGGGAGGTCTTTCCGACATGAAGGAGGTGTGAAAGAGATCGGTGCAGACTTGTGGGAAGATTAGGGCCAGTGCAGAGTCTGGAGTCAAGAGAGTGCTTGTCTGAAAACAGAGGGAGTCCTCGGAAAACAGAGGGGATGTGAGAGGCAACCCAGGCCAGTTCTTACAGAGCCAGATTGGCACCATGGGTATTTAAACTATTGGGAGGCGAAAAGGATGCCATTTACTATTTCCATTATCTCTCTGTTTGTTTTTTTATGACATGTCTTGGTCTAGTAGGCATAGTTCTGGGTTTGTGAATGAAAGTTATTGAAAGTTATTGCCTCATCTCAAACTCTTATTGTTTATGTAGTGTCCAGTCACATGAGTTTTTAATCTGTAAAGGTCAACTAGCTGTGTATTATGGTTTATATCTATAACTCTATATATCATCTATAATTTCATTTTCCTAAGTAGTATTTGCAATTCTAGACCATTGACTACTTCAGTAATACTATCAATAAATTAGTATATGCCCCATTTGGATGATTTATAGTGTTCCCACCAAAAGGATAATGACATTCCTAAAGTAGACCAGACACACATATAAACCATAGATCAATGAATAGACTTGAGCTTGAACTTAATCATAGCCCTAATCTGAGAACACTTAGTTCTTCTTCTTTTTTTAATATAGATTTCATTGGGGGCTCTTACAGCTCTTATAACATTAATACATCATTTGTATTAAGCATATTTGTACACATGTTGCCACATTGATTTCCAAACATTTTCTACTTGAGCCCCCGGCATAAGCTCCTCTTTCCCCCTTTCCTCTAGTTCTTTCTTTTTTAATTCCAGCTGCCCATATTCCCCCACTTTCCCTTCCCCCATGAATCCCTGATAATTTACATATTATTATTACCTCTTCATATTGTGCACTGTCCAATGTGTCACCTCGCCCTCCGTCCCTGTTTATGACATGGTCCTATTTAATACTTGCCCTCACAAACAGATCACTGAAGATATGCGTGCTCTAGCAAAGTGTGGTGAAAAAAGCAGTGGGCCCTGGCTATCAGAAAGAATAGCAGCTGGGGTCTTAAAGACTTGTCTTCAAATAAAGCAACAATCTAATTGAGGTTTCAGCAAAACCCACACAGAAGAAGCACACCACTGTGTGTGATCTAAATAAAAACATCCAAGACCAAAGGAGGCAATACTATTATAGCTTAAATTCTGAGAACCTACTTGCAGATGGCTATAGATGGCAACAAAAACCCAAAATCCACTTGCAGTACTCCCACTTGGATTAAGCATCCAGCGACTCCTCTTTGACCATTCACCAAGGACATGTCAGAGGGAGAGCACTGGAAAGTGGGTTACTGCAGAAGCAGTAGGTTAAAATTGAACACCTTCTTCTTTGTTCTCGCTTGTGACCCCTTTTAAATGTGTTCTAGTTTTTATTGTTTTCTTTTATCTTTTCAACTCGGGTTTTTCTCTGTGTATTTGCCTACTGATGTTGGGTTTGTTTGTTGTTGTTGGCTTTGTTTTTTTGTTGGGGATGTTTTTCTGTATAGGAAATACAGGATAGATAAATTGATAGAGATGGCAACTGGCTTAGTAGTTTCTTGGGGTTAGGGCACAGGAAGTTGTGGAAAATGGAGATCTAGTAATAATTAGTACAAGAAAGAAGAAGGTGCTCTGAAATTGATGGTGAAGGTGGTTGTACAACTCTTTAAAATATTTAAATGATTGTACTGTATGATATGCAGCTCATATGTCAATAAAAATTAAAATTTGTTTTGAGTTTTGAAGCATGTGACATAATTTGATATCATTTTTGAAGACATGGGTTCACAGAGGAGCCAGAAACAATTCTGGATAGTGGGATGCAGAAGACTCATTGAAGGTCTTCTTGTAAAGGGAAGGGGCAGAAAATGGCACCTGGGGGACATGCAGGGTTATGGAGGTCATGTGTACATTTTTGAGCTGTGTGGCAATTTAGAAAGAAGAGATGAATACAGTAAAAATAGAATAAATAAAATATGGGAGAATAATGAATTCTTGTAGCGCAATGAAAATATGCCTCTTTGAATGCATGCTGCTGCCCTGCCCATGCAGGGGTAATTTTAGAGAATGTTGGAAAGTGGTCCAGGATCTTGGGGGGTGGGGGGGTGGGGGGGGAGAGGGGTGGAGTTCCTCTGGAAACCACCTTTCAAGGTGAAATGAAAGCATGACCTCACTGCCAGCCTTTCTCCAAACGTGGCGTTCACTGCTCCTTCTCACCAACTCCGTTTGACTGTAGCCCCTCCTTGCCTATTTCATGTGGTTGCAATGCCTGGAGGTTGAGATGGAGTTTTTGCCTGTGTTAACTTATTTTAACCCATCAGCAAAGAGAAACAAAGCCCAATGACAAGATGGCAAAACTTCAGAACAGATAGCTGACAAAAGAAGGGATACACTAATGGCAAATAAGTCCATGAAAAGATGCTCCACATCTTATGTCACTAGTGGATTGAAAGTCAAGACTATAGTGAGATATCACAGCCCTTCAAGGATTATTAAAATGCTGGCAGTGGGGCGGGGTGGGGAGGGACGTGGCGCAACAGGAACTCTCGTCTTGTTGGTAGGAATGCAGAATGATATTGCCCCTCTCACCCCCACTCCTTGGAAGACAGTCTGGTGCTGTCTTACAAAGCTAGTCAGAGGCTTACCATTCAACCCAGCCATCATGCTCATAGATATTTATTAAAATGAGTTGAAAATGCAGGTCCACATAAAAACCACACCTTGATTGTTTATACCTTCATTTATTTTTATCTATTTGCCAAAACTTAGAAGCAACCAAGACGCCCTTTAAGGTAGATGGATAAAAAAATTGTGGAACAGCCATAGTGACACAAACAAATGAGCTCTCCAGTCACAAAAAGACATGGAAGAGCGGTAAATGCA
Organism: Nesogale talazaci; assembly: GCA_004026705.1. Classification (NCBI taxonomy): domain Eukaryota; kingdom Metazoa; phylum Chordata; class Mammalia; order Afrosoricida; family Tenrecidae; genus Nesogale; species Nesogale talazaci. Next base: position 31,756 of record PVJH01013046.1, on the reverse strand, counting down.
TAGTGTTAAGACAAAGAAGCCAGTTTGAAAGATCACATTTGGTACAATTCCAACCAGTGGTGGGATTCAGCCAGTTTGCACCAGTTCGGTAGAACTGATACCAGATATTTTGTTGAGTTCGGCAAACCAGTTGTTAAAATGGCACTTGTAATAGGGGTTCTCTCTAGGGTAGGTGACTGGGCAATCGCCCAATGTGGAAATCCTGATTTGCATTCCTTACTCTTTTGCAAGATTCACCTTAGAACAAGACAGCAGTGTATTCTAATCACCACTAGTAGTGTTCATTCCATTGTTAGGTATAAATGCTAGATGGAATCATGCTTGTAACATTTACTATTCATTTCATAAAACTCAGTATCCTTTTGGGGGGGCATCAATTTCCTCTGGTGGTGGGAGTAGGAGACCCAGCCTTGCTGCTAGATTTGAACCTCCAACCCAGTGGGCCGCAGTCCCACGCACAACCACTATGCCATCGGGGCTCAGCCCCTCAGTATCCTTTTGATGAGGCACTACACCTTATTTCTCTTGTGCTTATGACGTCAAACAGACAACACGAAGAGACAGAGTTAACCCACCGACGATGTAAAGAGGAAAGGTGCCCGACAGCCAGTGGAAAGGAGGCTCAGGAGAAATCACGTGGCCAGCTATGCGTGGAGAAAAGGGAGAACTACCTCAAGTGGGGATGCCAATCAAGAAGAAATATGGAAATACCATATGCAACAGTTTTAATGTTTTTTTGTTAGGTATTATTTAATGTTTTTCATGAATATTTTAAAACTCTTATAATCAAGTTGTGTGTACCGCTTCTATTATTCTTAAGTGTTAACTGTATGAAACACTAAACTCCCTCTCAGTAGATCTCTTTTTTATACTTAAAATGATCCTTAGGGCAGCGAACAGGTTGTTATATTGAATCCCGCCACTGATTCCAAACATATGACATTCTGGAAAGGGCACAGCTTCAGAGACAGGGAACAGCTAAGTGGTTCCAGGGGGTCAGGGGAAAGACGAGCGTGGAGAATATGTGGATGAGTTTTTAGGGCAGGGAAACAATTGGATGGAAAGCTGTGATGGTGGCCATGTGACATGACATATTTGTCAAAGCCCTGACGGTTATGCCTGGGTGGGCAAAGTGCAGCTCTTTCAGTATGTATTTTGTATGTCTTGGAATTAAAATTTTTTAAAAAATTAAAGGGTATTACTCAGATAACAGTTTCATTTAGTTGTAAAAAATAGATTTGTGGATCTAAGATAATTGTTAACTTGTTGGAAGGGACACGATTGACTCTTTTGTCTCAAAAGTTTGCCAACTGCTGGACTAGATGTTCAACACAAAGAATAAGTCCCAATGTCAACATTGCCTTTAGCTAACTACGATGATATTGGCTCGTTGATGGTAAGAAATGTACCCCAAGAATATAGGCTGCCTATAAGAGGAGAAAAAGTGGGCAGGGGGGAGGGGCATATGCGAACTTCTTGTTTTTACCCTGAAAACGTAAGACTGCTTTACAATGAAAATCTATCAGAAACATTTACTTGAAAACACATCCAATGCTTTCTCCAGACTCTGCGTCCTCTGAGGACTGGGGCTTTCTCCTTGTTCTCCCCTATTGCTGAGGCTGTTGTCTATTTCAAGGCCAATCCCACGAATATGAGTTGGGTTCCCTTTTAACGGGAAGCTTACCTTTTAAAAGGTTTCCAGACACTGTGGCTTTTCTATCATGAGATTTGTCTGGGGTGTTACACAGCGCTTTCTCAGACCCTTCCTTGAAAGAGCTGAATGAAGTGGGATGTGGGAATCTGGACTTTTAACAAATGCCATGGGTCAGGTAAGCAGGGGAAATGTCTGCTTGGTTTTTCTTCATGATCCTCCTCTTTGCAACAGGAGGAAGTCCCAAAGGTACAGCTTTGTGGGGAAAGGCCTGGGGAGGCTGAGCTGTGAGTGAGCCCACAGTTGCTGGGGGGAACAGAGTTGAGCTCAGGGACCTAAGTGTGTCTTCTTGAAGCAGGGTCCTTTCCAGAATGAAACCCAAGAGACCCCAGGAGGCAGGGATTGTCACTCTTTCAGGGTGGTCAGATAAAATATGGGAATCTCAGTTAAATTCAGATTTCAGGTAAATAAAGAATAATCTTAATATATTCATACCTTAAAAAATCCTTGTCATTGATCTAAAGTCCGCATACAATGCAATGTCTTAATGTTCTGGTTTGCTATTATTGCACTTTTTAATTTGGCAATGCTGCCTCCTGGTCCCATTTAGGGAGGTGCTGGAGTGACACAGTCAGTGGCCGCAACCTTCTGTTTGGCTAGCTTTGCAACTGGAGCCACTCTGGCTGAGGAGGCTTCCTACAGGAGAACTGGGCTCCATTATGTTAATTGGGCCCAGCAGGAGACTACAAAGGAGAGAGCCAGGAAGTCACTTGAGGACTTGTCTGGGGTGAGGGGCCTGGAGAACTGGCTCCCTGGGAGGCTTATCATAGGCGCCTTGAGCTTCATTCTCTGTAGATGAAATTAAATAAATCTTCTTTCTCAGAGACCACCCTCCTGCCCTGCCGTGGCTTCCCATGCCAGTCTCTGGAGCTTCTAGGGGCCAGGGACTTTTGACTTCCTGTTCCCTGGACAACAGGGCATGGGGCTGGCCCGTAGAGGCCACAAGCAAAAATGGATTGAGCAAACTCTTTACCAAGTGCCCGGGGCTTACCCAGCGCAAGGCCCTGGACGGAAGGTCTTATAAAGGAGTCCCAGGCACCGGTGTCTAGCTACCCAAAGGCAGGCCAGCGGCTGTCTGTCAGAATGAATTGATGGAGGAGGGGCTCCAGTACCTAGTCTTGTCTCTGGTGCTTGATGAATCACGGCACATCTGGACTCGGTCTCTCATGGGTAAAAAGGCCTGGTCTAGGTGATCTGGGCAGTCCTGTCAAGTGTTACACAGCTGGCCCCTTACGTTGCACAATATATATGGGGTTGGCCTAAGCCTTAGACTTGATGGAATAGGGAGGAGCTGGGCTGGCTCCTGAATATGTTGGTAGAATATTGTTTCATCTGCTCTATGCAAACTCAGGGTGGGGGGGGAGGGAAGACTTATGATAACTATATACTTGCCTTGAACCTTTTGATGTAATCTTTGAAAAAATATAAAATTATATTGCAATCTAACTACTAATGCATAAAATGTATCAAATATCTATTATGTGTATGCGGCATGTACAGTCATAGATACTTTAAATAGATCTCATTTAAAGTTCAGAGAAGCGCTATAGGTAGGTATGTTTAGATTTTATATGGATGAGGAAGCAGAGGTTATATAGATTTGCTTAAAGAAACTTTAAAAGTCAATCAAACCCCAAACCAAACCTATTTAATGCCTTACCTAGGTAAAATAAGTAATTTGACTTAAAAAAATTCATAGAAACTAAATTTCCTTTAAGCTTCAGTTAAAAAAACCAGAAAAATTGAAATTGTGTATAATCAGCTAGCATTTTAGGATGCATTATTTTCAAAGAGTATTGCATGTTAAAAAAAGGCCTCTCAAGATATGTTTATAGCATATTAAACACTGCTGAATATAATTTTCTCAGACAAGTATATATATAATTTCTGATATGCTTTAAAAATTTATTACTGGCTGAGCCCCGGTGGCATAGTGTTTGAGTGCGGGACTTCGGCCCACTGGCTTGGCGGTTTAAATCCAGCAACAGCTCTCCCGGAGCAAGGCTGGGCCTCCCACTCCCACCAGAGGGCATGATGGTCCCCACCCCCCAAAAAATTTATGAACTTTTCCAAAAACAATTTGCATGGTGTTGTTCTGGCACACATGTGTCAGAGTACAACTACCTTCTACTGGTTTTTCAATGGCTGAGTTTGGGGAAGCAAATCACCAGACCTTTCTCCTGAGGCACTATTCAACCTTTAATTACCTGCTGGGATGCTAAGGGGTATATCCTTCCAGAGTTTTCTATGGCCTTCAAATTTTGGTACTACTTTGGCCATTTAAAGTCCCTTGACAGTGTCATAAGTTATGCATCTGGCTGTTAACCACAAGGTTTACAGCGCCAAACCAGCCCCTGTACAGAAGAAAGATGGAGATTTCTGCTCCTCTAAAGAGTTACTGACTTGGAAACCCCAGAGGTAGTTCTTCTCTGAACCCAGGGTCCTATGGGGCCTGAGAAGTCTCTCTAAATCAGAATTGACTCCATGGCAGTGAGTTTGTTGGTGTTTTGTTTTAGCCAGCTAGTAGTAGGAGGCCCTGTTTGGGGAATGCCCTGGCCCCTCACCTTGTAAGATGGGGAAGCCTAGGTCTTTCATGTGTTGATGAGGATGTGGTGTTGTGTGGCATGAAGGGATGGACTTGTGGCTTTTGTCAGTTTCCAGTAAGATGGCCCCTGCCTTGAGGCATCGTCTGCGTGCCAGGCAGCTCTGCCTGCTAACTCCACATCTGTTCCGTTTCCACGCTCCCCAAACCAATGGAGAGCGGGTCTCACAGCGCCTGCGGCCCGGCTTGACAACAGAAGAGAGTCGTTTCTGTTGGGCTCTGTCCAATCCCTATAGAGGTCACGTTGTGACCCAGAGCTTAGAAGTCAGGCTGGTATTGTTCTTTATCATGAGTTGGGTTGTCTCAATTAGGAAAAAAAAAATCTATGAAGTCTGGGTGCCAAATTCTCAAGTCTGGAATTCCTCCCACATATGGAAAACAAGACTCACCCACAGAAACAATGCCACTGTGTTTGTCACCCACATTGTTTGAGATCTGGACGCAGAGAAAACTCTGCTCTTTATCCCAGCAGGTTTCACCTGGGATTGATAAGGAGATCCCGCCAAGCCTCAGTCAGGAGGCTGCAGTCAAGTGATTAAGCAGTAGCAATGTAGACATGGGCACCCAGCATGCCTTAGAGTGGAAGACCCATTCCCGTCGCTGGCAGGAGTCCCAGGTGTCCTGTCCTGTGCAGTAAGACGTGTATTTAGAAATATGTAGACAATGCACATAATAATATAAACATGTTAATTGTTCCGATATTCATAAGAAAAACCTCTCTTCATCTTCAGACCACAAGCATTTCAGCAGGGCAAACAGAGAACCCTCTGCGGGCTCTCAGTGATGTTACTGAGGGGGTAGCTTTGCCCTTCACCATCCCTTCCCCCAAGGCTGCCAGACCCCAGCCCCACTGCCCAGGCCAGGCCTTCCTCGGCTCTCCCTGTCCTCTCTCTGGGCTGCAGTGAGGGCATTCAGAGTCTCTGTGTCAAAAGTTACCCTTTCCTTAGGTGGATGCACCTTACCAATGTTCCTTCTTGTCTTCTCCAGACAACAATCCTTTCTGCCATACTACCATGACAGACAACTGTTCTTCTCTGTCATGCATGTCCCCTTTTTAGACAACCCACTCCCACCCCCACTGCCATCCTGGCCTTTTCCTGGGAAGTTGGAAGACATAGCAATCTCATGCAACTTTGAGATGGTAAATGCTAGAGCATTCCTAATGAAGAAAGTGCTGTCTCCAGTGCGGGTCAAGTGTGAAAATCCCACTGGTCCAAGGGCTTGGAGAAGACAAGAGTGAGGAGCTCAGCTTCTTTCCCTCAAAATACCCATGCCTGACCTCTCCCTTCATGATCCCCATGGTGTCTGGCCCTGCCTGACTGTCCTTCCTGCTCCCTGTCCTGCCCTCCACGCATACTAGTTCTTTCCATGCATAGTGTATGTGTACGGCAAACACTACATACATGTACACAAACTCACACAACACTGAAAAGACAGATGTCTGTGAGCAAACCCGCCATCGGGAAGGGCTGTCCATTTTGCTTCCAATCAGTCTTTGCCTGTTCTCAACAACTCACGTCTTCTCTTGGCCAATCTCTTCAGAGGGCCAGGGTGGGGGTGAGGCTGAGAGTAGTAGAAATTCCTTTTTAGAAATCAAATCATACATATTGTGATCTCTATCCCCTCATCATCGGGTCTGTTCTGTGCTGGGGAACAGACTGTGAGAATTGGCAGCGGTGCCATCTCCCAACCTCTTGCCCTTGGCTGGGCTTTCAGTCCCTGGTTCCTGGGCCCCAAGCAGACTGAGTTATATTAAGGAAGAACAATGTCAGCCTAGCAGCCTCTGCCCGGCTCCGAATTCCTGAGGGGTCAAAGCCTGGCTCGAGGTCCGCCTGGCCAAGTGTCTCATACAACGCTGGGCAGACGTGGGTGGTTGATAAATATCTTTAGATGGCAAGGGGGTGACGGAGACCATAAGAACAGGCTCTTTCTTAATTGCTTGCTCTGAACTCGCTGGGATGTTCTGGACTCTAGAAGAAGCCAGATGGCCTGGAGTCTGAAATAAATAGGACCAGGAGCCTGTTTACTTGTTGCCTGCACTTTCCTGGGAACAGACACTCGGTAGAGTTTCTGTAGGAAGGAGACTGTCACATTTGACTTTATGGGCAGCGCTATGCTGCCCACAGCCAGGACTCAAGTTGCCAGTATGGAACCAGGGGTGTGTCTTACCTAAAGTGACCAGATTTTAAGCGGAACACCATTGACTGGGGGGTATTCTTGATTAAAAATTTGGTCTATCTGGAGAACAAAATTTTTCATAGGACCCAAAATTAGTATTGTAATACATTTATCTTAATTTTAAGATGCCGCAGGATATTGTTAAGTTGTTAAAAAGCAGGAGGTCAGGTCACTTTAGTCTTACCCCCTCTCTGCCCGAGTGCTGTGAAGTGGTGACTTGCAAACTGCTAGAACGCTGATGCTATGCCACCAGTGTTTCAAATACCAGCAGGGCCACTCATGGCGGGCACGTTTCAGCTCAGCTTCCCAATCAAGATTAAGAAAAAAGGACTATTAGATAAAGGATAAGAGGCAGCTCACTTCTGAAACCTAGCCAATAGTAATAATCATAAAAACTCTGTGGATCACAATAGAATATTGTCTGATGTGTTGTTCGGAGATGTGTCCTCTTGTTGGAAGGTAGTCAGAATACACAGTGCCAGCAAACGTGGAGACCATCATAGCCAAAACCCAAGAACGGTACAGAAATGACAGCACATGGTTCTGTTGTGCCTGGTGCAGCCATGAGCCAGAATCCCCTCAGGGCTAACTAGCCACAGCTTGGCATGTTAGTAACGTGGCTCTCCAAAGTGAAGTATTCTTTGTTTGTAGCGCCTGCCGCTTTCTGTAGTGTTAATACTCCTACCACTGCCATGTCAAGCCCATAGAATTAGAAATAGAGACACCTTTCTGTGTCAGCTTTGTCCCCCAACACCAATACCTGTCTCTGCAGCATTCCACACATCCTTTATTGGTGGAGGCCCCCCCCCCTTCTCCTGGCCCCACCCATCTTTCACATCTCAAATGAATCAGGCCTTCCCTGAGAAGTCCTCATACACACTAACAGCAGCGAACATGAACAGTTCATTCATGACACTTTCACTGTTCAAGTTTCACGTTATTTCATGTGATGAATGATTCCTCTCGATTTGACTGGGGCGGCCGTATACATGTTTTGGTTTTGTCCATCATTATATCGCCAGTGCCTAGTTCTGCTCTAAGCTCTGGTACAAATTTATGTTTTCAGGTAAGGGGGCAGGGGAAAGGTGGGCAGGAGAAGAGGATAGGAAGAGGAGGAAAGCAAGAAGAAAGTGTTAGAATGGAATGTTTTCTTTCCTGTTTACGTGCAAGGCTACAGAATCACAGAAGAACCAGTCTGACAGTCTACCCTGTCATCAGCCAGTGTTCTGATGCTGAAAGACTACAATTTTCTACCCTGTCGTGTAAGATTCAGCTAGTGTTCTTATCCTGAAAATCTATGATTTTCTTTGGAACTGGAATTGAAATAAGAAGGGCTGGTGAGATTGGAAACCCCTTGTGGACAACCTAAGTCTGAGAACTCCTCACATTATTCAAAGCCTAAGACAATGCAGTACTCACACTGAGCCCTGAGTGATGCTTGCTGAGTAATTAGCGTCAAGACAAAAATTATTCTTATAGCAAGATTTAATCCTAATTACCAATTTTGGTGGGGCCCCAAAGTTGCTCTATTTTGATTCATTTGCTTAGCAACACATGGACAGAAACATCCCTAGGACATTTTATAAGTCTTGGTAGCTTTGATCCTAAATGAGGCCACCCAGCAATTTCTTTCTTTCGGAGTGCAAGGAAGCTGGAGGGCCCTCGACGCTGGAATTTCTTTTCCAGCTGAGCCCAGCACTTTCCGAGCAACACACTAAATTCTGAGCCCCTCTACTGGCTGTGAAATCATTCTGTTTCAGAAGAACTGGCTCTCTAGCTCTCAGGACAACCCAATGGGGAGAGGACTGAGCCAGGTGCGGCCATGGTCGAATGGAAGGGCTGGTCCCGGGCTGTGCATGACAGGGCACTGCCATGCCTTGTGGCAGTGAGTGGGGATGGGAGAGAACTGTAGCTGACGTCAACTGCCCTGTCAAAGGAGCAGACCCTTGGGGTGAGGGGAGTGCTGACCCTGCCTGCAATTCCGGAAGAGTGACCTAAGGTCCAGGCTGGATCCATCGACGTGGGTGGCATCAGTGGTGGTGTCACACAAGGCTGTCACCCCCACCCTACAGGCTTCCTCTTGCACCACATGATACAGAATCCTTAGTAAAGTCATAATCCTTTTTAATCACAGAAGCCACATTACCGCCTCCCTGCCAGAAGGTCAAGTCTGACTCAGAGAGACCCTATGGACCAGGATAGAACTGTATGGAAGCAGAAAGTCTCATCTTTGTCCTGTGGAAGCAGGTCGTGGTTTCAAACTGCTGGCCTTGCAGTTAGCACGCCAACGTGTAACCATGAATATGTGATGAAGATGTTTGTCAATTGCTTAAATGCAGTATTTCCTAGGTCATGTGAATACTAACAGAAACTGTTTTGTAAACTCCACATTGCATTACAACACTATTACCCCATTTTTATGCAAATAACAGGTGCCTTCTACCTGGTTTGGCTGCCAACCACTCCCTCCCTCCCCTCCCAGTCCCAGGAGGTATTTTTGTGTATGTCTTGTGACGACTTTCTCTCTCCCTCCCCACATCCCATGGTGCTGTTAAAGGAAAGAAAAGAAAAAAAAAAGAAAGAAGTCAGCATAGCACATTTGTAAAAATGCCTCCTGGCTAGAGGGAGTGGTTGACAAATAAACAGAAGGTTTATTTGTGAGCGTTGTTTGCATAAAGATTTGATAGTAACTAAAGCTTTTTTTTTTTTTAAGTTTTTGTCTTTAATTATGACTTCCAAATGGGGAAGGGGGCAGAGTTACTGAGCTAGATCCATACAGACTCATCCCCACAATATCTAAAGCACCAGACAAGTTTGGCAAAACTAGCAACTATAAAAACACGGGTAGCATGTGCACGTGAAACCCCATGACTTGAAGAGCCACTGTCAGCGGGGGGATAATGCAGCACTGACCAGGAGTGCACGAGAAGGCCCAAAGATACATTGGCCCAGAGTTGTAGCCTTGTAGGCACATTGATACAGGTAAGCTGAGTTTATGAAAAATGCCTTTGTGGCTATAAGTGACGATAGCGATGTTTGCATTAAACAATACGAATTCTCTGCGGAAATGCTGTGCAAAGATCTTTAGCGATGCCACTCTGGTCTGATTGGGAACCTGATGAGTGTGAAAAGATGACGGAGGAACAGGCAGTATGCGAGAGCAATCCCAGTCACACAGGGAAGTTAAACGTTGGTGCGGGCTGTGGCCAGGTCACCATCATCTTCTCTTTACAGCCCAACATGGAGCGCCAGGCAAGCTGTCAGCCAACGATTGGTTTCAAAGAGGACAAAGGCATGTCTTTTCCACTCACATAAGCGTCAGAGAAGCGTCACACGAGTAAAGCATGTGAGTCCTCACAAACGAAGCAAAAGGGTCTCCCTGCATAAGCCCGATCCGATGCCACCCTATTATCAAGTGACCAGACCTCCCGCTTTTGAACCATTTAACAACATCCCGCTGCATTTTAAAATTAGAATAAATATATTACAATGCTATTTTTGCGTTCTATGAAAATTTTTACTGCTTCTTATAAACCAAATTTTTAATCAAGGAAACACCCCCCCACCTACCCCCCTACAGTGCCAATGGTGTCCCACTTAAAATATCATCACTTTACCCTATTATCGATCCTATGTGACCAGTGCCTTGACAGAGTCCTAAACCCAAAGAGGAGTCCCTAGGTGGTGCCAACAATCACAGACCTATTAACCAGGCACTGAAAGCCCTGTGGAGCCTAATGCTGCTCTGACCTCCAGGTGTAAGGAGTCAAGACTGGCTCTAGGGAAGCTGGTTTGTCTAAGCCCCACGAGGAGTCAGCCCCACATATGACCAGGGCACCGGCCTGCAGCCCTGTGTCGTCCGCATCTTCCTGGATTTGACACTCCCCATTCTTTCCCTCTCACTGTACAAATACCCCAGGTTCCAAAATATGTCCACAAGGTATTGACTGACGTCTATAATTTCACTTTTCAAGATGTAGGATCATAACACCACAAGGATGCTGCTGTGAGGTGCCACCCCGTCGGTTCCGGCTCTTAGCCACCTTGTTCTGTCCGACAGAAAGAAACGCTGCCTGGTCCTGCGCCGTCCTCACAATCACCCCTCTGTTTGAGCCCACGGTCGCAGCCGTTTTTACGTGCCAAGTACCATGCTAAGTGTTGCTTACATTATTTCACTTAATCACTACTCTGAAAGAGAGGTCTGATTACAGTTCGGGGAACCGAGAACCAGATGGGGCTTGTACAGGACAACCTGGGGAAAGCAGAAACCTGCCAGAGGAGGAAAACTCAAATATTTCCCGCTAAGTAAAGCAATAAGAAAGTAGCCCGGTGTCAGGCATCAAAGAACTAAAATGATATCATTATCAATGAGGGGAGTACAGATTGGGGACACAAAGTTCATTAATAGGTGAAGTGACAACCTCTTACGGCAGGGATGAGATGAGCCAGTCAAGGTACGGTGTAGCAACAATGAAATATGCAACTTTCCTCTAGTTCTCAAATGCTTCCTCCCACCCACTATGATGATCCCAATTCTACCAGACAAATCCAGGGGTTGTACATTGGAGTCGGAAACATGGGGAATTTAGGATAAATGATCCCTAGTGGAAGGAGTGGTGATACTGGTAGGATAAAGGAATAGTGGACTAGAAAGGGGGAACCAATTTCAGGTGTACATATAGCCTCCTCTCTGGCGCATGGACGATGGGGAAGTGAGTGAAGGGACACATTGGACAGTGCATGATATGAAAAAGTAGTAACAATTTGTAAATTATTAAGGGTTCATGGCAGAGGGGAAGGGAAGGGAAATATGGGAAGCTGGTATTAGGGGTCTAAGTGGAGGGAGGATGTTTTGAGAGTGATGATGGCAACAAGTGTGCAAATGTGGCCTGCATACAATTGATGTATGCATGGATCGTGATGGGAGTTGAATGAACTCCCAATAAAATGATTCATTTAAAAAAAAGGAGGGGGAAAGAGGAGCTTATACTAAAGGCTCAAGTAGAAAAATATTTGGAAATGAAGATGGCAACATGTGTACAAATATGCTTGATACAAATGATATATTGAATGTTATAAGAGCTGTTAGAGGCCCCAATAAAATCATTGGGATAAAAAAGGAAAAGAAAGTGGCCTGACGGCACACTGTCCAAGACAGAATGCTCGAAAGACCTGGGAACCCAAGGCAGTCTTCTGGTGAGTGACTCTCAAGGATGTCATGCTCTAGTAGAGACATGGACCTTTCCTTTGTCAGTGCTTTGTTCTTATTCCTCTGCCGGCCAAGGGTTCATGGCATTCCGACCAAGAGAAGTTGATGGACGCTCGAAAGTTTGGCCCTCAAGATAAGCACCCATGTCTTTCTTCTTGTCAAGAAGGGTCTGGAGATCTCGTTTTGGGTGGCATTAAAGCTTGAGAGCATCACACCCCTGCATGCCAAGAAGAGGGACATCAGGATTGAACAGGTCCCAGTGACAAATCCACAGAGTGGTTCGGTGAACTGACAACCAACAGGGTGCATCAGTGGCTCTCAGAGCAAGCAGAGCCAGGCTACCAGCTCTGGGGTTTTTATGACTTACAAGGCTCAGTGACAGATGACCTCATCGCCTTAGCCCTGCTGGTGCACAGTGTTTCAGCTGCTCTTAGGCTACAGCAGAGGGAAAATCCCTGTGTCCATGGACCAAAGCAGGAGCAATTAGATGGTTGGGTCATCTCAAACATCTGCAGCCCATCACCAGTGTATCCATCACTCTGCAGACCTTGTAAATGTTCATCATGGCCTTTTAGGTAGGTTGAAGAAAGCTGTCTACATCTGAGGTGTGTTTCTTTAAGCTGACATGAAGAGACTAATAAAAGGAGGTGCTGGCCACCAAATCTTGCAAAGTCATCTGTCCAAAAGTACACAGGCATCAAAATGAACCGGAGCTGTGAGGAAGCGTGCTGAGGTGGATGGGTGAGCCCTGTCTGCGGTACAACCTCCTCTTGAGGTAGTTGAATGACCACAGCTGTGATCAGGTAGCTTGCTCACATAGGAGGCTCCATGATCTGAAGACCCAGGGGTTGGGGTTCCCGTGAGAACTCTGGGACCTTAGGATATGAACTACCACACGATACATCAGCCACTCCATCTCCCTCAGGTTCCGGACATCAGCATCATTACCTGGGGGTGGCAAAGGGAGCAGAAGCGGCCACTCCTCACCTGGCATGTGCTAAACATGGACTGCCCACTGTCCTGTGTGTGACAGCACTCGTGGGAGCCCTGTTTTTTTTGTTGAAGTGTAGGATCCAGTGCTTGATGACGGGTCACAGGATTGGGAACCAACACTGCCCTAGAATTGTGTTTGCCATAATTATCTCATTTACTACTGACTTTTAGACAGCAGGGAGCCCTGGTACCACAATGGTTCCATACTCGGCCAATACCACAAGGTGAGCTGTTTGGAGCTCCTGGAGGCTTTCCATAAGAAAAGACCTGCCAATCTGTTTCCATCAAGATCACAGCTTAAGAATCTAGCCCATGGGGCAGTTGGCCCACAGCTACTACACAGATGGATGTCATAAGAACCCACGTTCTGTGTTTGGCTACTTCTGGTCACCTGTGAGGACTGACATTGCCCCTCATAAACTCTCTATTACCCAGAACCAACTCACCACCCTGATTCAGCTCCTGGCCTATGGATGACAGAGCTCTCTGCACATTCTCCAGAAATTTCCTTTCCAGGAACTATCTTCTGGATGAGCTTACCCCTGATTGCTCTCTGGATATAGCTGTCTTTCTTCCTGGGGTTCTCTCTCCCTTTCTTCCATGCTTGGCCCCGCTGACTCCTGGTATAGGCCAATGTAAGCTTAGGATGCCCCCCATTCATATGGCTTGCTGATCGCCTCTCCTTAACCACACGTCCTAGAATCCAAGTCCTCCACCTCTATCTCCAGTCAATCTTGTACCTAGGCCCACAGTGGTCCAAATCTAAAAGATGACAGACACTTGAGAAGGATCCAGGCCTCAAAGTCCTGCTCCAGTTTAAACCAGCTTAAGACGAGACTTTCTACACCCATAAAGGAGTCTCAGAAATCCACAGGGGACCTAATGGGTCACAATGAGTCAGAAATGAGCCGATGGCAGTGAGATTATTTACTTAGTTCTTGTCTGGAAGGAAGGAGCATTGCAGTTAAAGGATTAAGTAGTGGACTGCCAACCATAAGGTCAGCAGTTCAAACTCAATGACCACTGTGTAGAAGAGAGACGAGGCTGCCTGCTCCTGTTAAGATTTATGGATTCACTTCAATGTCTTTTAGGACTTCTGTGAATCGAAATCTACTCAGCGGCAGTGGGTTCGGTTTCATCTGGAGGGAAGAGGCTCCAGAAACTTACAGAACAGCCCATGCCACAACTCCTCCAGGAAGCTGTCCCCCGAATAGCTCAGTTCACCAATGTCTTTCTTTGCTAGTGTCCCGTAATCATCCACACCAGTTATTCAGTCACCAGTAAGTATTTATTGAAAAATCTACTCTGACACATGACAGCAAAGTCCTTGCCTTCTTTCCTGCATTCTTGTTGGGGAGCCAGATGAGAAGCAAGAAGTCTAGTCAGAATAAAATTACACCTTGTGAATGAAAGTTGGGTACGGGGTGCAGAGCACACTGCTGGAGATGCAAATCAATGTTTCAGATGAGGATGGTCAAGCAAGAGGTGATGGCTGAGCAGACCTCAGTGATGAGCAGAGGAAGCTCGCCCAGTGAACATCTACGGTTCAGTGCCCTTTGTGGAAGAAACCCTAAGTGCCAAGGTACTGAGCGAGAACCAAGATCAGCATCTTGAAGATATAGCAAGAAGCAAAGTGTGACTGCAATGTAGCAAGCCAGGGGATGTGGGGAGGGGGGAGCAGTGCTGTAAGGTGTTGGAGAGACAGTCCAAGTTCAGATGAGATGAGGAGGCATTTTGAGCCTGGTAATTCTTTACTGGAAAGGGATCCTGTACATCCTTGGTTATTTAAGAGCATCTTTGGCTTCTGCCTCTGAGGTGTCAATCCCCAGCTAAGAGGACCACCCACCCAAATGTGTCTGGATAAGAACCACCCAAAGACGCTCTAATGTGTGGATCTTAGTTTGAGTAGAATAGAGGGCTGAGAGCTGGTAAGTAGCGTGGCATAATCTCCATTTTTAAAAGGGCATTCTGGCTTCTGATCATGTAAAGTACTGTTTGAGCAAGAGTGGAGACAAAGAGGTCCTTGTAGAAGTGCCTGTAGTCGCCTAGATAAGTGATGGCACTGGCTTGGACTAATGTGATGGTGGTGGGATGGGGAGAAATGGTTGAACTTTGAATAGGTTTGCCGGGGGATTGGATGTGAAAGAAGAGGAGGAAAGTCGGCTCCAGCATGGCTTCTGGACAAGGGACCTGAGCAACTATGAGGATCTAACCAGGAAAGCTGAAATGAAGCATAGGAGGAGCTAGGTTGGGGAAAGTGGTGTCACTAGGGTCGGTGCCACCCAGTGGGGTAGCTTATCATATCACATGCCTGCCCCTGGGCTTCTACCTGTGCCAGACCAGGATCTTTAGGAGTATGGTTATAAATAGCTTAGGTGCAATAGTTCTTAGATGATACGAACAGTAACAATAGACTTGCTTTGTGAAAATTTTCTACACAGTATTACAACATCATTAGTGACAACATTATTAATAACTGAATGGAAGCCTTTTATACACCCTTACCCCCAACCCCTCTCAGTCTCTCTCTGGGACAAAGATGAGGCTTTCTGCAATTCACTGCTGTGAAGAGTTACAGTCTTGGAACTCTCCAGAGGCACTTCTACCTTGTCCCATACGTCCTGTAGAAGCTGGCATCTATGTGATAGCTATGAGTTTGGGTTACTTTTGTTTGGTTGTTTGGTTCCTTTAATGACTATTTCATTCCCAAGAAAACTCATTGATCAGAGTCACAAATATGAATTGGTATGCAACTATGTCTACAGAACCAAGTCTGTGACAGGGAACACCGGCAGCAAGGACAGTGGCACAAACTGGGACCACTAGAGACAACACTATGGGAATCAGAGCGATTGGGTAGGATTGACAGCTCTGAGGGAGCACATTATTACATTGGGCATAGAGTTTGAGCCTTGTAAGTATACCGATACATATAAGGTGGGCTAAGAAAGATGCTTAGTGTTGTTGTTGTAACTAACAACAGGGATCTTTTGGTAAAAGTCGATACATTTTGGCTCAGTGCACAAAATTTGAATAACACTTAATATACTGTCATCCCACTGTGTTGTACCCCTTTAGTGACACCACTGTTTGGGAGAGGTTCATAATCTACGAGTCTGAGATGTCCATGAGAAGTTACAGTGGACACTAGAGACTGTTAACTCTCTTTTTTAAATAAATAAAAAAATCATTTTATTGGGGCTCTCACAGCTCTTATAACAATCCATACATCAATTGTATCAAGCACGTTTGTATATATATTGTCATCATCATTTTAACAACACTTTCTTTCTACTTGAGCCCTTGTTATCAGCTCCTCTTTTCTTCTCCCTCCACCCATGGACCCCTCATAAATTATGATTATATCTTAAACCATCTGGGGTCTCCCTTCACTCAATTTCCTGTTGTTTGTTCCCCTGGAGAAGGGGGTTGCATGCCAATCAGTTCTTCTTTTCTCCCCTATCTCCCCACACCTTCCTCCTATCCTCAAGGTATTGCTACTCTCATTACTGGTCCTGAGGTTTTATCTGTTCTGGATTCCATGTGTCAAGAGCTCTTATCTGTACCAGTGTATATGCTCCAGTCATGCCGGATTTGTCAGGTAGAATTGGGGTCACAACACTGTGTATGCGTGTGCATGTGGGGAGCATTAAGGAAACAGTGCCATATTCTGTGTTTCCTCAATGCTACACTGCACCCTGACTGTCTCGTTCTTTCCCTGCGACCCTTCTGTGAGAGGATGTGCAATTATCTACAGATGGGCTTTGGATCTCCACTCAGACACCCATCGTTTGCAGCCATATATTTGTTTGTTGGGGTCCTCTCATGCCTGATATCCGATCCATCGACATCACATGATCACACAGACTGGTGTGCTTAAACTCTTTCAAGGAGTAGAAAGCCTCATCTCTCCATGAGGGGCTGCTGGTTTTGAACTGCTGACCGGCCTCCACGCACACCACACACAGCAAATTCTAGTTCAAGTGAGGTGCCTTTGCTTCTACTGTCACCCTTGAGATGGAGGTGAGGATCACTTCTCTAAGGCAAGAGACCAGCAAGAACTAAAGAGCAGGCGAGCATTGAGTCAGGAGTGCTACCTGCTTGTTCAGGGTGTCTCACATTGATGCTGTCCCCTCCCGCCCACCGCCAGCCTCCACTCTACATTGTAATCATTGCCCCATCTATTGATCAGGCTCAATGCAGCTGCCCTCTGAAGCAGGTAGGAGCAATCTTATTGTTGTACAGAGTAGGAACAAAGGCTCAGACGTTCAGTGACCTGCCCCCGTTAACTAGCTAGCAAGAGATGGAACCAACGGAAAAGACACCCATCGCATGTACCGCAATATTTAATGAACTGAAATAAATAATCCCGACCTGACATGGAGTCCCTGTGTGGCATAGTCAACTAAGTGCTAAGCTGCTGTCCAAAAGGTCAGACGTTCACCTTTGCCCAGAAGGGCCTTGGGAGAAAGGCCTGGCGATCAAACTCTGAACACTCAGATACTACAACCCCGGGGACTCAGCTCTCTCAGGTACTGTCATAGGTCCTGGCCAGTTCCGTATCAACTGGTTTTACATCTGACCATGTTGTCTTTCTCAAGTAACAGCTTTCCAAATCCGTAAAGGAAATAAGCTACAGACAGGTTTGTGGGATTTTCCCAAACAGAAGTGTTGCCAGTTGGAATTCCCTAAGCAGCCCATCATCATTTAAGTCATTTAATATGACTGGGAGATGGACATTCTGTATATGGTGCCAATTTTAAAGGGCTTTTCTTTTTAAAAATGTCTAGCCATAAATATGCTTTAATAAAAGAATCTTTGAAGCACATTTGCTTCAACTATGCTTTATGAAGCCCTCTACTTTCCGACGTTTTGCATTTCTTTGGAAAAATTCCAAATAAGAACATTTAAAAGCCCCACCCCCCAATTTTCTTCTTCTGTTTCTAAGATGAGACTGTCACACAGGCGTAGAGTCTAGAGGCAGGCTTTGGGGTCTGCCCTTTTCAGTAGAGGAAGTGTCAACACTGGATATTGTGTGCACTTTTCCTGGAAAGGGGTAGACAGACATCATGCATCTAGGTTCCTTTCACACCCAAGAAACAGCCTCAGTTGTATGTCCCATTCAAGGACAATTGATTGCATTTGTCATTGGTTGCAAGTGTCAAGAAGGATGGAAATATGCTTTTGTGTTTCTCTTCCTTCAGAGTCCAGAAAAAGTAAGTCGGCACTTTCTTTCCCACCCCCCTGCAGTGCCCCCTACTCCTCCACCACATACTGGAAAATCGGTGCAATGGGGGTGAATTTTTAAGTGGCCTCTTTGCTGACTTTCTTTCTCACAGTCCACTCAAGCTCTCCTATGCTTGGCTCAATGTAATCTACCTTCCTGGTGGGGAGTCAAGTGCCTGATGGGAGAGTTCTCTCTCTTAATATGACTTCCCACGCCCACAGTCATTGTGTCTATTCTCACAGCGACCCTGTGGGACACAGTAGAGTGACTCCCCACTTTTTCTGAAGCCATAAGTCTTTACCAATGGCCTCATTATTCTCCAGGGGAGTGACTGGTGAGCTTGAACCACCAACCTTAAGTTTAGCAGCCCAGTGCTCAATCTCCTATGGCACCAGGGCTCTCCATCTGACTGTGTGGTTATTGGATAGAATTGAATATGGCGAGTGCTATATGCTATTGAGCATAAGCAGATGTCTTGGTGGCGTCGAGAAGGAGAGGTGAAATGCACGCGGAGCAGGAGAAGAGGCCTGATCTCCAGAGGCAGGCCCATGCTTCCCAGTCCTGCCCAGGCCCCTGAACGCTCGCACACAGAGAGGTTTCATAACTGCCTAGAAGGGAGTGTGCAGTCTTTGGTCTGCATAGTAATTCTGCGTTTGAAGAGATGTCACTAGTAATCCTCTAAGAGTCTGCGTGGTGAAAACAGGGCCCGGTGGAGGCTATTTATGAGGAAAGCTGGAATGAGCCTCAGGGGATCAGGGGAGAGACAGAAGAGAAGTGGGGGGGGGGGGAGAAGAAGCTCCCCTGTGAACAAAGAGGCTGGGTGTTTGTCATCATCCATCCCTTCTTAGGGAATGTTCACCCCTCACAAAGGAGATTTGAAATCTGTCATCTTCGCTGCCTGCCTCAAAGAGGAAGCTTGGAGCCGGTCATCTTCTCCTGTACCATCACCTGGGAGAAGTCGGACTCAGGTCAGTCACAGGAGACAGGATGGATTGAGGGCTCGAGATGCAATTCTTTTGGGTGTCATGGAGTCTATTTTCTCCAGAGTGACGCTCTGTGAAATGAGTAGAATGACCCCTACGCTTCCCCAGGCTGTGACCTATATAGGAAGAGATCCATAAGGCTTCCCCCCTCCCATAGAGCATCAGCTGGGTTAGAACCTCCCACCTCTTGCTTAGTAGTCAGCATTATTTTAACCATTGCACTCCCAGGAGTTGGGATCAGGATTTTGGCTGATCCATACTAAGAGCTGCTAACAGGTTTGTCCCAAGGGAGCAAGACTTTCACCCACTCTCAGCAGCCAGGGCAGCCTGGAGCCTGGCTCATGAGAAAATGTTAGCCTCGCAGCTCAGGGTAGGAATGAACGTCTTTAGAATTCTGACATTGTCAACATTTTAATAGTATCTTAGCCCTGTTGGCCTTATAAAAATATACGGAGGGAAAAGGATGTGATTTGCGGGAACAGAAGCTCCTTCCACGGTCACTGCACCCTCCCTAGGACAAAAGCATTTATCCTGGTGACAAGGCCAAGAAAGGCCCTCATTCTTCTGGCTTTTTTCAGTCTCCTGCTCTTTGAACGATTGTGGCCCCAGTCATGACTACGAGAATGGCATCCCAGAAGGATGGCTCCATGGACATGGATTGGGCGAGAGATGGGAGAGGAAGTTGGGGGCACAATGAAGCAGAGTCACTGTTGCTTGTTTGTTGAGCTTGCCAGAGAGATGTGAATCCCAGGATAAAAACTACCAGGAAGTCAGGGCTCTGCTGAGTGGAAGCAGTGACAAGACAGAAGATTTAACGGCAGGTGGGGGGGAAAGAGATGGAGGGGGAGGAAAGGGAAGATGATGATGGGGATAATGGCTCCCATTCACCAAGGACCTCCTTGGTGCCTGGCACAGGAGCAGGTGCTGCATACATCTCCTTTCCTTAATCTACACACCAGCCTTAGGAAGGGCTCACTTTATAGATGAGGTCAATGGTACTTGGGGAACCTGAGGGATCCAAAGTCACATATTTCAACCCATGACTTGGTTTAACTGCAGGCTTGCCTGGCTTCCCAAGAATCGCTTCTTTAAATGGTTACCATGTTTCCAGAAGGATGAAGGGTCGATTCCACCCAGAGGTGCCTTGGAAGAAAGACCTGGTGATCTACCTCTGAACAATCTGTCCTGCAAAACCCCGTGCTTTGCTCTCACACATGTGAGGTTATTGTGAGTTGGCATCAACTTGATGGCAGCTGGGAAAGCGCTCTTTTATAACCAGTCGTTTGGGAGCAAGACCCATTGTAAGAAAAACACATTTCCCATATGAACCGACTTGTGCGTGGGTGCCAACGCAACCAAGTTTCATAAAATAATGCCTCCTCCTGTGGCCATGTCGTACACACTGGTTTTTAACTTTGTAGCATTCTATTTTCTCTCAGTTTATTTTTTCTTCTATTTTGAAAAACCACAGTTGAAGCAAAAAAAAAAAAAAAACAAACCCGTTCCTTTATTCTATGGCTCTGAACCCCTGTACTCCCTGGCTCTTGAAAAATGCCTTTCCATCCCTTGCTTGACCCTATTTAAGATGAGCGCCATCCTTGCTTTGGAGGCGTCCTGCTGGTGATGCATGCTGGTCCATCCCGCTGTTGTGGGGACATCGGTCGTAAAACTTTTCAGAAATCACAAATATCTGACACGGCCTTGTGCTTGGAAAAGAGTCAGCCCAGGAAGCCATCCAGAAAACAGAATGGCTGAACCCAGGGACCGCGTGGTAATATTTTAAGCAGTTGATGGATGCTTTCACAAAATGATCTTTTCTCTCATGCTCCGGAGTGGGCTAAGTGCAGAAGAAACTATGTTCTCTGCATTCGGGGTCTAAAGAACTCATCTGCTCTGACGATTCCCTGTGCGGTCCTCATCTAACCATAAATGACGAGGGTGGGGAGCGTCCTGGTCCCACGATCAAGTGGAACAGGACAATGTGGTGAGTGAACACATCCCACTGGAGGGTACTGAAGGTGCCCTGGTGGCTCCGTGGGTGAAGCCAAGGGCCACTAACCTCACCTTGCATGAGCCTGTGGAAGTGGGAGACATCCAGGCTGGCTGCTCCCACAAAGACTGACAGTCTCAGATCTCCTTAGGAGCAGTGTTACTCTGTCCTGCAGTTTTGCTGCTCAGTCTGAGGTCCTCAGAACATGAGGTGGCCTACTCCCCTAAAGACGTACAAAGCCTCAGAAACAGTGGCTATGGGTTGACATCCCGTCCACGGCAGTGGGTACAGACTCACTAGGAGTTGGACTGGACTAGGCGACAATGGGGGCGTGCTTATGAAGAGGGGTGAAATGGCAGGTTTATTTATAACTAAAAAAAGAGGCCCTGCAGGTGGATTGGTTATGTGCCAGGCTGCGAATGGCAAGGTCAGAAGTTTGAAACCACTGGCGTCTCCACCGGAGAGAGAGGAGACTCTACTCCTGTCAAGAGTCACAGTCTTGGAAAAGCACAAGAGCAGTTAGTTCTTCCCTGTCCTGTGTAGGTCACCACGAGTGAAAGTGGATGGCATGGCAGTGAACTTGTTTGGGGTGTACACAATTTATCAAAAGCAAAAGAAACATCAAACCCACTGCAGATTCCAACTAATGCCTGCCCCATGGTAGAGAATAGAACTGCTCGGGGCCCACCTTCCAGAAGAGGGGTGGGGGTGGGGGGGGTGGATGGTGGCCCTCGACTGTAATCTTTACAAAAGCAGCTCTCTGCGTCCTTTACCCCAAGGCCTGCTGGGTGTGTTCCAATGGCCCCCGTCAGGTTTTCTCACTGCCAGCGAGTCGCTACTGCTGATTAGTGGCCCTAGAACAGCCCCTGAAGGAGTAGAAAGCCTCATCTTTCTGCTGTGGAACTGCTCACCTGTGGTTATCGCCCCCTCCCCTCAATGGGGTACAACTATGGTAAGTACCAAGACTCCTGGCAAGATGATCAAAATTGCTGGTGCCACAACACAGGGGATCCACTTATGTATTTACCACAATAATGACGGCAATAATGTGTGTGTGTGTGTGTGTGTGTGCGCGCGCGCGCGTGTAAAGGGCTGTGCTGTCTTTCTCAATGTGTGGTGAGTGTACTCAGGACCTGAAGTTAGATTGCATTTGGGGAAGTGAGTGTGTTTGCCCCCACTTGGTCTAGGATTGTGGGGATGATTTCCCCCGGGCAGCCGCAGGCAGTGGCAGGGCTGGTGAGATGCCATTTGGTCTTGCAAAGTGACATACAGATCAGCTGACTCCACGAGAGCTGGCCCGGCTGAGCGGCGGGCTCGGTGACTTCATTCTGAGCCATATGCAGACTGATTGAGAAAACATGCTTCCCAGGATGGCCTCATGCAAAAACCCAGATTGACGGATTTTTTTTTTTAATTCCTAAGAATTCTTTGAATATTTGTCGTGCGTGTCTATACAGCCTCCCCGATCACTTCTCTTTCTGACCGAACAGGGCTGGGCCTTTCAGTTACAGCTCGGGTCGGGTTTTAATGGTGGCATCCTGGCAAGGGGTCACTGGGTGAGCAGCTGGGGTTCTTGGGGAGACCCAGAAAGAGGACAGGAGACATAACCCCCAGTTTGGTGCTACTCCTGGAGAAGGGTCTAGCGTGGGGGATCAGTCCAAGCTGGTTAGTCCAGCAACTGCCTGCAAAACTCAAGAGAGGCCGCTCTGACTCCATCCTGCCTTGGGGCCTTTCACTCAGGGGCCTCCAGCCTGCCCAAGCCCCACCCGCCCAACTTTCAAAGGCAGCTCAGGCTCCCCAAGCACTTGTTGGTTTCCAGGTCCTCCAGGGGAGTGCTTTACAGCCATTCCTGCCTCTGCCTGCAATACTGGCCTTGGAGGTCAGCACTGGGAGGATTGTCCTCTCACAGGTGAGAGAGCGGAGAGGCTTAGAGGGGCTTCAAAAGGTGCAGTAATAAACTGCGGTCCCAAGCCAGCTCTGCCTGCCTTTCTGCCATGGCTGCTGCAGCAACATTAGGAATCCCTGGGTGAAAGACGAGAAACTGGAGTCCACAGACCTTAAGGGAAAGGCCTGGCAATTGATTCCTGAAAAACTCAGGGAGCACAGTTTGGCACTGGGAGGACTCTCCCTACTCTGGCCGCCTCTCCCCCCAGGCAGGCAGGCAGGGCTCGCCTCTCCCCTGGCAGCACTTCTTTGCCTCATTTCCATTTGGAGACTGCTCTCCCCTGCTTTCAATGAGCGAATGAATCAAGATCAGACCCCAAGACTGGCCTTGCTTGGTCTGCACAGATGTTTTATAAATACAGAAATGAGACCTCGAATGTGAAGTCTGAGACTTTATTGAAAAGTTGGAACATGTGCCTCACGGGTCCTGCCATTTTACCGTGCAATCGGGGGCCACTGCCCACCCTCTTTGGTAGAGCATGCCTTCTCTAGTTTGTCACAGTCCCCACCAATCCTAGGAGCGGACCTCCTTGACACCTGAGAAGTCGGTGAGGATATTTAGAGTTTGAGTGAGCTCCGGAGTGAACCCCTTGGGATAGAGTCAGACTTTACTTCTATTATGCATCCTGGACAGTACTTGGACACGGCCCATCCAAGCCACACTCGCTGCTCTCTGGCTGATTCCTAGGGAGCTGAGAAGAAGGCTGTAAATCATTCTGGGAACAGAGATCCTCACACCCACACTCCTCGCCCCACCCCACCCCCCTCTGGCAGGTCACATATGTCATAGTTAGCATATTCATCCATTCCATCCTGGTGCCTGATAGCCAGGGAATCCACCTCACCTGTGGGGTGGGGCGGGGACTGTCCCGCCTTTAACCACAGTTTACAAGCAATGTCAATTCAACCACCCTGGATCCAGGCAAGCGAATACTTTGCTGCTGTAGCAAAAGGCACATCCCTCTGCTTCCTTCTGCTGTAAAAGTGATGAGATAGAAAACCTTAAAGGCAACGAAGAGCCGCTATATG
The DNA here is from genome assembly GCA_004026705.1 of Nesogale talazaci. Lineage (NCBI taxonomy): Eukaryota > Metazoa > Chordata > Mammalia > Afrosoricida > Tenrecidae > Nesogale > Nesogale talazaci. The sequence continues at coordinate 7,890 of PVJH01013046.1, read as the reverse complement.
GGATAAGGCACCCAAACATTCTTAAAGCTGTCAGTAAACATAGCTAGTTTCTTGGCATGCTTTATTTAGAGAGCCTTGCCTAACATTCCAGGGGTGGGGGGGTGGGGTGGGGTGGGGATGGGAGGGTGAATGACCACAGAATATCCATGAATCAATGTCTTTTGACCCAGACCTTATGAGGCAAAGAAAACTCAGAAGATGAAATGTTTGGGTAAAATGTTACCAAAATGAAAGTGTTAACTACTTCAATAATAAGAAGAATAATTTATAAACCTCACTATCATGAGTTGATTCTAGCTCTTAGAGACCCTCTCAGACATGGTGGAACTGGCCCCATAGGTTTTTGAGACTATCTATCACTCTTTATGGGAGTAGATAGCCTCATTCTTTGGTTTGTTTTTTTCCACAGAGAAGCTGGTGGTTTGAAATTGGTGACCTCGTGATGAGCAGCCCAATGCACAGCCCGGCCTGCCACTGGGGGTCGAGGTTGGCAACACGGGTCAAAATGTAGGGAGGAAATCCCTCGAAATGCTTTTAACGTTCACAAAAATACTTCTACCGAGGCCACAAAACTTCATTCACAGAGCAATGACAATAAAGTGGAAAAACCCTTTGCCCCCGCTGAAGTGCAAAGCCAAGAAGAAAGGAGAGGGCGAGTGAAGGAAACTAGCTCTGTTGAGTGCCTGCTTTGTCCCAGAACCATGGTGGTATTCTGCCAGCACCACTGACCGACCACCGTGAAGTGCACGGCAGGAGCCCTGGAGGGTGCAGACGGCTCACACACGCTGTGGTGAAGCCAATGGTTGGAATTTCGAGTTCACCCTCAAGAGGCTCAGAAGAAAGGCCTGGTGATCTCCTTCCTCAAACCAGCCATTGATGATACTGGCAGACGTGGGGTCACGATGCATCAGGAGTGACTCTGTGGCAAATGGTGTGCTATGGACACCTACCAGGGTGGCAGGGACCACTCTTGCCTTCCCTCCACAGATGATGAAAGGAAGTCACAGAGGGGCCAAGAGGCTTGTCCGCGGTCATATTAGCACCAAGTCAAGATGTTCTGATGTAAATCCCAGGGCTTTGGGACTACACAACCCTTGGGACTGAGGAATTGAAGACTAACCCCACAATCTTGGGGGAGGGGGGCTGCAAAAAGAATTGACTAAAAAGAAAACGGTATTTTCCCACAACTTGGGGGATGCCTCCTTGCCTTGTCGGCTCCAGCTCAGATGTGGGGTCCCTGCCCCCACCTCTGTGGCAGCCGCTTTCCTGCCTCTGCTCCAGATGTTTTGCTTCCCCCTCTGACTCTGCTGACTACAGTTGCCCATGCTTCAGGCAATCAGAACCCAGAATGACTTCTTCCTTTCAAATCATAGGCCAGGTATCTGCACCCCTCCTTTGGGTGACAGGACCCTCTCTCTGTTCCCCCACTCACAGGTAGGGGGATGGGGGAGGTGCTCATCACACGATTGGGAACAACAGCGAGGTGAGACCTCAGACGGTTTGCCTTTTGAGCCAAGCCTGCTCAGGTCCCAAAATAGGATGGCATTTCCCCAGACGGGGGGCCAGTGGGAAAAGCAAGTCACTTCAACCACATCTCTGATTCATAGTGAGCGCTGTGGGCTGACGACAGGTCCTTCCTCCACCCCTGCCTATCAAGTACTTCCTTCCACCTGGAAGTAGTCCCAGGACTCAGGGACCGGGTGCTAGGGGTGGGCCCTTGTGAGGGGAAAAAACCTAAACCACCAGTCGTGGCTCCCGAAGGCGCGGTCAACAGAAACAGGCAGAGTCCCTCAGTGTGCCGCAGATGGTAAATAGTTTGTGGTTCTGGGGAAACTGTTCCCGAGGGAGCGGCGTGTCACTGCCCTGGCCAGGAGCGGCACCCGTGCGATCGCATGAACTTCATCGCCAAGCCCTCCTTCCTTCCCCAGGCCGGCCCTTCCACCTGCAGAAAACCACCGCACGGCTGTGCCAAATGTGCCCAGTCTTCTTTATCAACTGGTGAACTTTCTGGGGAAGCCAGAATGTCGGAGTCTGACTAATAGGACAGCAGGAAAGCAACCAAGCCTTCCCTGCACGCGAAAGAGTTTCGCCTCACTCCTGGGGAACTCATTGTTGCGAGTCCCACCTGACAGATTTCATCACGGGCCAAGGTCATTTGAGGATCTCCATACTTGCCCCCACCCCAGTTGGTTGGCCTCATTAGGGATCAGCTGTGAACTCAACCAGCTCTCCCCTGCTCTGAATGACACAGGGGCTGAGTCGCCAGAAGGTGTTCCTCCAGAGATATTATTCATCTTAGCCCTTTGCTCTCGGAATAGACACCGGGTTTTGTTGTTGTTGTTGTTGTTGTCGTTGGGGCAGAGGTGATGATAATGTGAGGTGCTCTACTTGAGAATGAACCCATACAACCTTCTGGGGTAGCCTACTTATTTAAAAAGAAAAAGGTTTTCCAACATCAGTAGCCACATGATTGTTCTCATTTGTCCTCACAGCTTGGGCACGATTGTATTAATTGGGTGCCAACGTGCACTCGTGCTATAGTAAGTGCTGTCCCCGGTGGGAGGGCTCTCTCCCCTCCTTGTTCCTTCATTCAGGAAAGGGCCTCCTGGGGTCATAGTGTGATCCGTTTAGTGAAGGAGCAAAGGATTTTCCCCGTGCTGGGGACACCCTGGGGCAGGCAGTCTGCCTGTATTTTTAATAGCATATGGCAGGAGAGGAAGCTGCCATGCTCTGATACCATCCATCCGCGCCCCCCGCCCCCCACCTTTGGGTTTCTTTTTCATGTGGGTCACCAGTAGCCACGTTCCATTGACAGAGGCAAAGGATGGCGCGTGGTGGGACCGCAGCAGTGAGATTCCTGCCAATGGCTTTCTAGAGCCTGAAATGCTGGCTGTGGGGGACACAGCCAGGGCTGAACTTTTGAAGCCCCAGTTCACTGTTTCAATAATAAATGCCTGGAATAAAAGCCCTTATTGATAATCTCCGAGGAGGTTCTCAACTGGAAGCCCTGTTGCCCATATATGGGGGTGTTTTTGGTCGTCTCCATGGCTTCTGGCATTTGGCAGACAGGGCAGGAGCACTAAATTCCCCACATGGTACAGATCGCTCACTCGCTGTTAACCAAGAACTGTCCCCAGACCCCAACAGCCCTCTTGAGAACGCTATTAATCCAATACACTTGTTTTTACAGATTGGGAAAGTAGAACCGAGAAGTTGAATGACAGGCTCTAAGAGACCAACTACTTTCTTCCACTCCCTTAACTGAAATGACCAGAAAAAAGGTTCCTTGGGAGGCAGCAGAAAAACATCAAAGGATTGTCTTAGGGATTCACTCTGGTTCCTGATGGGTCTGAGGCCAATGGTCTACAGAAAACGCCTCTAAAACAGCTAAAGCAGCTCCTCTAAGAACCATGAAAATAGTCTTAGTGTCCCAAGTACTTTATTGTACATTCCCACGATTTCAGTCTTGGCTAAATTTTGCACCTGAAGGTCAGCTTTCATCAGTTCAAACAGTGATGATTCAGTGCTTGGTCAACCCCAACCAAAAGACCCCTATCCCAAAGCCTCAGTTTCTCCAGTATATATCTTTTTCAGGTTCCCTTGATGGTCTCACTGCTATTTTGAATTGGATTTTATCTATTCCTTGACTTTCCTGCCAGGAAGTGAAATGCCCTGGGAATGAGCTGGGAAGAGATCTTTCACTTCCATGCATTTGCCAGGTGCCCCCACACCTTGCCCCCCATGTAACCGGGTCCACACTGAATTGATTTCTCGGGAACAGTAAATCTGGGAGCTGATGGTTTAACTGATGGTTTGCAAAAGTGGAGACACCAGGCAAAGAAGAGAGGGAGAGGAGAAGGAATGAAGGATCTAGGCATGTGGATTGCTTGCTCACAGAATCCAGAACTTTTATGCAAACCCTCAGCAAACCTTCCTTTGCTGTCTGAGAGCCAAGAGAGAGTCTAGGCTGCCAGTAAAGGTCACGAAGGGTGGCTCTTAACCCCAAATCCCAATAAGTTCATACTGGGGAAAGGCAAGTGACTGGCTCTCTGGTCCTGCTAGGGACCCGTGCCTTATGCCTGCTACCAACTCCATAGCGAGGAGCAGTCAGTGCAGAACTTCCTCACATGTGTCTTGGCAGCAGGACATTCTACGAATGTGCAGCAGTAGGGTTCACCACTCATTTAAAAGTTGTGATTTTCTCATCTATTTAATCTCAGCAATGATGAGAAACTTCCCTCAGGCACCAGCCCTGCCCTGCCCTGCCCTTCCCTCCCTGCTGATGTCTGCAACCAGGGCCCCCTTCCTGGCCAAGGCGCAGATTGCCCGCTGGAAGAGCAGGAGGTGTGGAGCCTCCTCCTGGGCTGGCATTAGCCCTCCCAGTGAGTTGTGGGATGAGCAATAGGAGAAGGTGAAAGTCTTCCTTGAGAGGGGCTGAGAGCTACTCAGAGCCAGAGCTGCTGACTCTGGTGACTGCGCTGAGGGGCCCAGTTCTCAGATTCCCTTGTGAGTCTGGGGAGCCTGTGGCTGGGTATAAAATGCTCTGGGGAAAACTCTCCTAGCTTTTTTTTTTTTTTCCCACAGTGCAAAGTCCCCATGCGTGGCCACTTCTACTGACTTGTGTCTCCTCACCTTTCTCCTACCTGAAATGTGAAGACAGTGTGGAGGAGGGGGCTGGCACTGCGTGAGATCGATCCCATGCCCCCAACCCCCACCCTGCAACCACCCAGGTCCCGTAGAAAAAGATTCACATTTGTTTCTTCCCGGAGGCCAGGCCTGCAGAATTCTCCCCACCTCCACCCCTCCCTCTCCTTCCACCCCTAGCCCCTTCAGAACCATCATGGTTTGAAATGTCAGTGGCCAGGCTTGTCACACGAAGTAATTCAACAAAAGAGACTCTTCAACATTTCATGTAGCCTTCATTTCTGTGAGTCTGCAAAGAGAGAAAGTTGTGGGGTACCCCCTCCCAAGCGATAGGGAACTATAAACATTGGGCAAGGAGGTCTGCCAGAGATCAACTGCTGCTCCCATTCCCACACAGCCTAGAGATGGAGAAACCTTTCCCGCCTGCAGACCTAATCCCTAGCGTCTGGAGTGTGCAGAGTAGCTGCTGGGGCGCTGAAGAGAAGTGACTGGTGGCCCTTCACCAGTGATTCTGGACCCATAGAATGCAGCTGGCAGTGCCAGGGTGGGGAAGAAGGGGGCTGAGACTGGCAGTGGGTGCGCCCAAAGATGGAGCCAGGGCCATTAATCAACTGCTTTTCCTCCAGGATTTCTATTGGCCTCCGATGACAGATGGAGCAGAGAGACTCGGAGGGAAGCACTATTTTGGTTTCCAACTGGGAACGTGCACCGAGTTTTCCTTAATACCCACAGCACCCAAAAGGCTTTGCTGTAATACGCTTTAATGCATGCAACACCCATAAATTATCCTTCAAACTGTTATAACTTCCAACCTGGAGTAACTTCGAAAAACCAGCCTAGCAAGCAGGCTCTCCTTTAATCGCTGGAGTCACAAGAGGAAAGTTCTAGAGTCAACGAGCACGAGCACCTTCCATAAGAATCCCGGAGAATATTTTCAAGACAAGCCCAGTTATAATCAGATGGTGTTAACCTCTTGTTTACATTGCCTGGCAGATGCGGCTCCCTGACCCTGCAGTTCGTTTTCTCTCTCTCTCTCTCTCTCTCTCTCTCTCTCTCTCTCTCTCTCTCTCTCTCTCTCTCTCTCTCCCCTTTCTCTCCCTCTCTTTGCTCCTAAGAGCTGCCTGCCCTACCCCTGCATGCCTGCTTCTCCCACACCTGGCAGCAGACAGCTGCGGAGTGAAGTGTGTGACCCACGGAACACCGCCAACCCTGGGCGACCTCAGCCTGGCACGTCCCCGAGCTTCACTGGAGGATGATGGACCCTAGGACTTGACGCACAAGTTTCTGTGTCAGTCCCTGGTAGGGAACTCAACTGGGACCCTCGGTGGGTCTGCGACGCACATGGAAACGCGAGGATCCCTGTTTTATTCTGTGCACCAAGTTCAGCGTGCCCTGTCCGGCTCTGTGGACTCACCTGTGGGCAGCACGCCCTTCTCGAGACTCGCCCCCGCCCCTGCCCCGGCCGCGCGCTCGCCGCCCGCGCTGCACCCCGCTCCCCCGCCTGGCCCCAGGCGCGCAGCCCGCGTGCATCCCTCCACGCGCCGCCCCTCGCCTTCACTTGCAAGCTGGCTGGAGCCCTTGAGTTAGTCCTCCGTATGGCGCGGAGGCTCCCGCAAGGATGCCCGGTGGGACTTAGGACGGACTGTCTGGAGACCCAGACCTCCCAGACCCGAGAAACCGCCGCTCCCTGCCACGGGCTGGCCTGCCCAGGGTCCCGAGACCCCGCGCCCACTCGGGACCCTCCTCTCGGGGCTGCACGGCAGCCCGCCGGCGGCTCGCGGCTGCCCGATGACCTCCGCAGACCCAGACCCATGCACCCGCTCCCAGAGGCCAGGCACCGATGGCCGCGCCGGGGCCCCGGGGCCCGCGCTGCACCCTTCTCGGGCTCGGCTCGGGGCAGCTTGACTCACCGCTGCGCTCCCCTCCGGCTCCCAGCGCTCTCTGCCGCGCCGTGCCCGAGCGCCGAGCGGCTTTAACACAGGCTTCTTAGCCCCTCCCCCGGGCTCCTGAGTCACACAGCTCCCAATCCTGCCCCCCACCCCACTCCTCCCACCCTCAGCCCCGCACCTGCTTGGGCTGGGCGGAGGTGCCCGGCTGCAGGGGGTCCTGGGGAGGAGCAATGGATCACTCTTGAGAGAGTCAGCCAAACCCGTCAGCGAAGGGGTTGAACCTCCGAAGGCCAAAAGGGGAAGGCTCTCAGGTCGAAGGGGCAGCAGGGGAGGCCTGCCCTGGGGTTTTCTGGGCTACCACTGGCCCACACCACCAGTGGCCTCCAGGCTGGGCTGAGGATGGGTTAGGAGCATCCTGCGCTTAGGACATCTTCAAGCCCTGCACAGGAACTTGCTAGCTGCCCACCCCAGAGTTCTGAGACTGCTCCAGGCAGCCCTCCTCCAAGGGTCCCACAGGCCACATGTGGCCCGCCAAGGACATTTATCTGGTCCGCCTGTGTTTTTGTGCCACTTCTGTCCTGCTTAGCAGCTGACATATCCCGGCCCGCAGTGAATTTGTTCGTAGTTGTTGTTGGTTTTTTTTAAACTATAGTCCTGCCCTCCATCGGTCTGAGGGACAGTGAACTGGCCCCTGTTTAAAAAGTTTGAGGACCCCTGCAAGTCTGCTCACTGGCTGCCTAACAGCTCAGGACCTTCCCAGAGAGATGAATACCAGGAGTCTCCTGGGTGCAGATGCGGGGGTTCCTCTATCAGGAGGGTGGGCAGCTCTTGACTTTGAGAGGCTGAGGTAGCTGGGAACTCCCCAGCAGGGCTAAGCCTAGCTTGGGAATAAGGACCAGAAAACTTGAAGCCTCGGGATCTAGACGTCAGGACTTAACATTGTTGTTGTTGCTGTTGTTGTTAAGTGTGTGCAGTAGGTGCCTACTCTTAGCCACCCTGTGCTATTTACAACAGAATGACACATATATCAAAAGGTCACTTACTGGTCCAGTTGTCTCTTTCTTTTCTCTATATTAAGGCGCCCTGGGCACTGGAGGCTGCAGTCTTTGATCTTCATCAGGAAATGCTTAAGATCTCTGTAAGCTTTCAGCACACAGAGTGATGCTCTCTGCCTCTAAGGAGAGAGACCTTAATAAGTCTTCCTCTCATCTCCATTCAGCTTTCCTTCAGGTGGCTGGCTTCTCAGGGGATCTGTTCAGCATACAGTTTGAATAAGCGTGGCCAAAGCATACATCCTGACTCATAAGTTTCCTCATTTTAGAACACACTGTGTGCCCTCACTCTGTTTGAACACCTG
>PVJH01013045.1:0-61991 GCA_004026705.1 Nesogale talazaci | reverse complement strand
GGGATAGAGAGGGATGCCCCTTGTCCCTATCCTACTACCTAACGAATCCATCTAATTTTATGAATTTTTATTCATCTATAGTGCACCACCATTATCAGAATCAGCCATTGGTAAGTATTTGTCTTTATGTTGATGTCTCTTATTCTGTGCAAAGGGCCTCATGGTTTTTAGCAATGCAGTTCCTTCTCTCTAAAGAGACTGCTAAGTATTTTAGTGAGGAGATTAAATCAACCCCAGCCAAAATGAATATTAACATATATTTATTTTAAAAAATAACTGCAGAATATAGCCATTACAACTTAAGGAGACATATTTTACGGATGATATCTGCCTTTCAGAGATTCATAATCCAGAAAATACTGAATTTTTAATAAAAAAAACCTGACCAAAAACATTGTGTCCAAGGAAGTTTTACTCAAAGTGTAATGGAGCCACAATTCAACTAGCAAGTTCTACAGATGAGAATGTCTGGGAAGAAGGAGAAGAACTCTGAAAACCACATAGACAATAAAATCCTGTTTCTTAAATAAATTGGTACATTGGATACCAGTTGACTTTCCTTTCTTAGCTTAGACAATGATCCCATGCAGTGACTGATGAGTCAGGTTAAAAAAAAGGGAAGCTTAGATGACAATTAAGTACAATATGCACACAAGGATTAGAACCTAAGTAAATCAAAAGAGATGTGAACTCAAGCTATCTTTTACTCAGAGATGATAATCGCGAGTTAACAGGGGCATGCTAACTGTTGGGAAGAACAAGCAGAGAGATATTTGGTTATCATCCTAAGCTTGTTTTATGCTCAAATATCTCATCTGTGGCCCCAGATGGCCTCAGGAAACCAGCCTACTGGCTATTTGTGCTACACTCACCTTCCCTAAATACTAATGATGATCTCTGTCAACCAGATTAGATCACCCTGGTTCTGTCGATAATGAGCTTTATTACAACAATCTCAATCAGGGGAAGAATGAGATTCTAATAGGATGCTAATAGCTGTGACAATAGCTGAGTTCTGGTGTGTTCAACTCTGTTATGATCAAGTGGACTGTCTCATAACTGCCACAGGCTATAGCGTCTTCTGTGGAGAGTGTTCATATTCATCATGAACAACGGTTAGGATCAGGAATCCTGTTAGGGATTTTAGAGCTGCTAGTGTCTCCTTTTGACCACCTTAACTTTTATTCGGGTGCATCCCCAGGTGTCTACTGTATCTGACCTGGAAAGATTTCTTGCTTCCAGATATGCACTTCTAAGTCGACGTCCAGGCTCTCTTCTCCAAAACCTGCTGACACATGCTGGAAGTCCATGGGGATTTCACTGTTCTGTCACTCTCCAGCTATTGGCTTGTAAAGATGATGTCAGATGATGATTTTAGATGATAGCTTCTTATCTATCTTTGAAATGTGATTATCTCTATCAATTACTGCATTCTCAAGTTTTCCTGCCTCAACCTACAACTATATAGTACAACGGAAATCTCATAGAGTTTGGGGTGCAGTATAGAAACAAATACAAGCACAGACACGGTGATGCATTGTCTCGGCAAACTCCGGCAGTGTATCTAGAGAGTGCAAAATTCTTTCCTTGAGACTGATATTAGGCTCCCTACTGGGATGGGAAAAGAATTAAATCAGGCTCAGGGACCCTCTCTTAGAGGTACTTGTCACTGACCTTCCTGGATTCCTTACACATTGGGGTCTGAAGGGCTTTTGAATGGAGCAAATGGAGGTGGGCAGGCCTGAGCAGATCTCAGCCCAGAAACCTTTTCCCCAAGGGCTGTAGCATGTTAATAAATGTGACAATATCTGAGTTCTGGCATGTTCAAATCTGTTACCCTCAAGTGGACTAAGCCTTCTATCTGCCACAGGCTATAGTGCCCATCCTTGCCGGTTATTAATATCTATCACGACAACATTCACGATTTCAACCCTGTTAATTTTTATCATATTTCAACGTGCTGAGGAAATCAGAGTTGTGAGAAATGGGACAAGGGACACAGTTACAAAAACTATGTTTTATTTATGTATATGTGTGCATGTGCATGCCTGTGTGGTGTAAAACATGTTTATATGCACAAAGGGTCCTCTACTAAGCCATACAAGTATAGAATTAAAAAAATAATTTCCATAAACTATATAGCATCTTCCTATATATATGTGGGTAGACACACATAGATTTCAGATCCTTTCATATTTCCTCTACCTGGAATATTCTTTCTCCAGAGATTCACAGAGATAATCCTTCCCTTCTTCAGCTTTTTGCTCAAATGTAACCCCTACAAGGACACCAAACTATCTGAACACTCAATTATATATTGTCACCAGGCCTTCTCTGCCAGCTACCTTGAGCTCTTTTTCTCACGGCTGCTCATGTACTTTATATACTGACATACTTTAGAAACATGTTGGTTATTTTGTTTCTGCTCACTGCAATGCAAACTCTCTGGGTGGTGTACTTTTTGTGGCTGCATTTGTTCATGTGTGTATTGAAATACCCAAGTTAGGATCATACCCTTCCTAGGTACTCAGTTACTTTTTCATATATGTCAATCAAAATATTGGATTAATTGTACATCCTTGAGACATAGCATGGCTATTTGAGCAATGACTCACCTAGAGAGGTGGCGGTAAAACAGATGTCAGTACACCTCCAGTGAAGAAGTGCCATATGGAGGCATAAAAACAGTCTAGAACACCTGTCAGAATCGTCTTTGTAATGATGGACCATTGAATCCTTGTAGTTCCTGCCATGGACTCAGATGATCCATGGTGTAACTGATTTCTTTCTGAAGACTCAAGGGTCTGAGAAGAAGCTTGTCATCCCTGTGTCCCTTTCACTGATCGATCGCGAGAACTCTGGCCTCAGCATGTGACTTAGCACTTGCTCAGAGAAGCAGGAGCATGTGTGTCCACTGATGTTGCCATTGAGGAATTTGCAGCTGGGACCAAGGAGGTAAAGATAGAATACTGAGAATAATAGAGGAAATAGAAAAATTCATAAACCACAAACACTCACTCAACTCTTAAAGCCCCTTAGGTTATGGGAGTTACAATTTTGAGAGCATATGGTTCTTGCCAGGGATCTAGAGGGAGGCTGTCAGTGTATTCTTATAACACAACAAGTTACATAACATTTGTAGCTAGAACGTGCTATGGTAATAAAGAGATGTTGGTTAACAATTATTGCTCTAAAAGTACGGAAGGGTACAGGGGAACATTTTAGTTTGGCCTTGAAGAATGAATGTAAATTTTCTAGAAAAAAATGTAAACTGCAAGAAGAAGCAAAAAATAAGCAAACTACAGGTATAAAAGTGAGCATGACCTGTATTTGGGAATGCAAACCCCCTATATATCCTAGAGAAGATAGGAGTACTCATTTTTCAGAATAGATTAGTTCTCCATTTCTCTTCATTAAAAATGTGTAATTCATAATAGGTGTTTAGCATGAAATACTGAATGTCTGTGTCATACAATGCAGTGAAGTATCCACTGAGTGGATTATCCACTGCTGCATATAATCCTGCATGAGTTTGAGTTGAGATCAAGCATCAGAAAGTGATATGGAGAGATGTGCAGTATGTAGAGATAGTAAGAAAACAAGGCATGCTGCTGAGAATAGCCCTTGCTAGAAGTGTGTGATCTTGGACAACTACTTGCCACATCTGTTAATCTGTTCGCAAAACTGAAATGCAGGGATGTAAGCTCTAGTTGTTGCAAGGTTCAAATGAATGACTACCATGAAACTAGTACCTAGAATAAAATTCCTGTCGCTATTATAGTGCTAATATCAGCACACACTGTTATCGATGTTGTCACTCATGATTTTCATTATTTTTCTCCTACAATGCTTATTCAGGCTTTACCTGGTTATCTGCTTACCACCTCTATTCTGACATTTATTTAATAAATATCTACGGGGATAGCTGCCATATTTGTTGAACCATAAGACACACCTTTCCCCCCCAAAAAAGTTTGGGAAAAACAGCGATGCACCTTATGGTCCAAAGATGTGATGATAGGCCAGCACATCTGTTTATAATACCATGAGCCCACTTACTGTCCACTGCTGTTTGCATGCTGTGGATTGCTGTGTGTCCAAGTGAAGTCCCACCTCCTAGAATCTCAATGTCAGTCAGAGCACATGATCAACACAGCACATGCTTCCCCTCATTTGTTAAGGAAAGTGAAGATGGTTCTTTATACCACTTTTGAATTTATGCTGCTAATTATTGTAATATTTTGTTTTATTTTAATAAATATTTTAGTATTTGGTACTATTTGGCTCAGAATATTTTTTCTTGTTTCCCTGCTCTAAAAACTGGGTTGTCTTATGGGCTTATGGCCAGGTGTGTCTTATGGCTCTAATGTTACAGTTTTCATGTTTCCTACTAGAATATGACTATAATGTGTGTAGGGGGTGGGTATTATTCATATTGAGATTCACGGTCCCTTTCAAAGTACTTAGGAAAGCACACATTTTGCATGAAATGAAAATAAATAGGTAGGCAGTAGCAGTAATGTCATCAACAAACATTGACTATTGTATTTACTGTGTGCTACTCTGTTCGAGTATTATGTCAAGCACTATAAATATGTTATTTAATTAATTTTTGTTGTTTTTTCAAAACTATTTTAGTGTGAGTTAGTACAGGTATCATACCATTCCATAGTTCAATCGCATCCAACAGTTTGGTACAATTGATACCCCAGTCAGTATCAGTTTAGTTTATCAGTATTAGTATCAGTATTAGTATTAGTATCAGGATTAGTTTTCCCCCTGGTCTCCTTGACATCAGTTTCCTTTCCCAGTGCCCTTACCCCCATCACTTCCTGCCCCCAAATTCCTATCCTACTTGCTGTTCTATAGGCGCATCAATCCCGGGTTTCAAGCACATACAAAGAATCAGAACAACATAGCAAAAAGTCAAGAGGGTGACCCCCGATGGCATAACAAGTCTGAAATAAACCCTAATATGAACAAACAAACAAAATACAGAAAATGGTAAAGCGGATCTGGCTTAATGTGTATTCATAGGAGTTATCAGCTGACAAGGTTTTCGCCAATCAAGTCAGGTTTCTCCTCTTGATTTTCTATAGTCATTCCTCCAATGAACAATGTTTAGTAGCCTGTTGCCCCCCATCCCTCAAGCATGGATTAAGGAAATCACTAGAGGCGCATTTCCTATGTAGATCCCAGAAGTTTCTCTGGGCTTCCACTGTCATTCTTAGCCTTACACAAACCAGAATCTCATAATTTTGGCTCAGATACTATCTGCTCCTTTAAATTCAGCTTGTATGGTTTACAGTCCTTGATGTTTTTCTTCCATGGGGACATAGTTGACACATCACTTAGATGGCTGTTTATTTGGGAACAAGATTTTAAAGAACTCGAAGCTATTTTATCTAAGAGCTGGGCACCAGAGAATTTCTTCACCTTATTTGTCTATAGGTACCATATCGTCTGTGCTTCCTTCCTGAGAGTGAGTCCATCATATGCTTGATGCAGGGCCGTGATGTAAGAAGGAGTTGTTCTTTAGTGGGAGTTAGGACTAAAGTTTTATGGCAGGATTGTAAAGTAAGCATACCTATGCCATTTCACGGGGAGAAAAATGAGGTTCTCTCCTCCTTTAAAGAGTGCACCTCTCAGAAACCCCCAGGGACACTTCCGTGCTGCTCGGTGGGGTCTCTATGATTGGAACCATCCTGACGGCTGTGAGCTGCAGTTGGGTTTTGAGATCAGGCTTCATGGTAGCCCTGGCAGAAGAGTGCAACCGTGTGCCATGATGTCCTCTGAACGATTGCATTCTGGTGTCTAGAGTTCATGAGAGAGATAGAAGGCAAGAGCGAGGGAGTCATGGGGCCGGTTGGCTGACTGGTTTCACATCTGTTGGACAAGTGAGAAGCCAGGCATATGATTGACCTCCTCTAGTGAGGAACGAGCTTTATGGTCACTCCAATCCACAGAATTATTGCTTTAAGAAAAAATTTCTAAAATCTTTGAATTCTTAGTGTGTTTTTCTTACCACCATGTTTTCACCTGAGTTTGTTTAACAGCAAAAACTATCATCATGTTGATTCAACTCATAGTAAGCCTATGAGACAGACTGGAATCATCTCTGTGGGTTTCCAAGGACATAACTCGTTATTGGACAGAAAGTCTCATCTTTCTCTTATGAGTGACTGGCAGCTTCGAATTGCTGAATTTGTACTTAGCTGTGGTACATAACTCACGATACCACCAGGAGTCTTCAGGAGACAATAGTCCTCGTAAAATTGCCCTGGACCTCCCTATGCATGCATCCGGACTTTTGCATGGTCTGGAGCAGGGGCAAGGGGACCACTGAGTACGCTCTGTCAGGAGTAGTTAACTTTCACTGGATCAGCATTCACCAGAGAATTGACGATCAGTGCTTCCTTGGAATTAATAAAATGACCAAACTCAGCCCGTCCTGATGGAGAGACTGAGCTTTAACCTGAAGCCAAAGGTCATCCTTAGTTTGTTATCAAGAGACCATTAAAAAGTGGGACTCCTCAAAGTGCTGTTTTATTCATTGCTGGGGATTAGAGACTTTAGAAAATCGAGAGTAAAACAAAACTCTACTGATATCAAAGTCGAATCTAATCTGATGTCAAATTAATTTGATTCATCACAAATGAGAGACTGGGGAAGGGGGTGGCGAGAGAGCAAACTGAGCCACTTTTAAAGACCTGCTCAGAAAGGAACGGATTTGGGGCGATTTCTTTGCATGCATTATAATCTTGAAAAAGTAATAAATGAAGTTTTAAATTGTGATTTCTTTGTCCCCATTGTTTCCATTATTGTTTCTGTGTGGATTAATCATGGGGAAGGGATTGACAGCCCTGGAGAATTAAGACCTCTGCATCCTGAAAGAATAGGCGCACAGATGCAATAAGAAAAGCATGAATGAAAGGATTAAAGCGGAGCTCTCCAGGGAGAATGCTGAAGACATGGGGACTGTACTTGGAAGCCTCTGCCAACCCAGGAGCCAAAGCTGCTGGGCACCAGGGAAAAGGGACCCACACACCCTTTTCAGGGCCTCCATGTAGGCTTCTCCAGTCTCCTGCAGATTTCAGGAAGACTCACTCACTGCCACAAAGTCAATACTGATACAGAGTGAGCCCTGTGGGTTTTCAAGACTAGAACTCTTTACTGGAGCAGAAAGCCCAGTCTCCCTTTGGCTGAGCTGCTGGAGGTTTCCACGCCCTGACCCTTGTGGATCAAAATCACGACACTCCCCGGGGTTCTTTTAGAGATAGCGTGTTTGCAAATGCTAAGAGCCAAACAGGCAAAGGGCAAACAAGCTGCGTTGGCAGGGTCGCCAAAGAACAGTTAGTAGTACCAACATGGACAATCCGCCTTCCAAAGGGAGGTTTGTCGTGAGGATGCATTCATTTCAGACTAAAATAGAGACAGAGGCTGTGGGCATTAGTGCAAGCTGCACAGTAGCAGAGGATGATAACATAGTGGCTTCAGATGACAGTTTGTTGCTGATTCATATGGGCTTGAGCCTCGTTGATGTGGGGCATGAGAGTGCAGAGGTTACCCCTTGGGCTGCGAGTCACATGGCTGGTAGTGCGACTGGGCTTCCTCCTGGGGCCAACAGCTAACCATCTCTGATACCTCTATGGGTAGCTGTGATTCAGCCTTGAGTCTGTGGCAAGGCTTTTGGGCAGGGAATTCGGTTCAGTTTGGAGCCCCAGTGGCTTCATGGGCCATGTGTTGCTTTGCAAAACACAAGGTCAGCACACAGAAACATCAAGCAGCTTCTTGGGTGGGGAAAGAAGAGGATTTCTCCTCCTGTAAAGAGTTCCAGTCCTGTAAAGAGTCCAATCCAGTCCACCTGCAGGGTGGCCAGCAGTCAGAACTGATTGGAGGGCAGTGAGTGAATAGTCTCTGGGTGTTGCAAATGGTTAGAGCCCTAGGTTACTACTTAAAAGGGTTAGTTAAGGCAGTTGGTTTTTAAGAGTGAGGTTTCTACCGCCCCCCAGAGATGCCTCAGAAGAAATTCCTGGAGATCTACACCCAAAAAGTCTTACAGGGGAGATCTTGAAAAAAATATTGAAAATCTTAAAGAGTATAGCCTCAATTGCAGACTCACATGTGGTCTCCATTGTATAATGACCCATGGCCCCTTTGGTATTTATTTAGAGCTGAGGATTTAAAAGGTGAGCCACATATAATTCATTCTTATTCTCTTAATGTTTATAACCTACTAGGAGAAAATACATAAAATCAACCTCTATCCATCTATCATTTATCTATCTATCTATCTATCTATCTATCTATCATCATCATCATCATCTATCTATCTATATTCAATCATCTATTTATGCCAGTAGGTAGAAGTGGCTCATGACAAGCTATTTTGCTTTACTGGGTCTCTTTCCTTGATTTTTATAAACTTGAAGAAACAATGGCCACTTTGCCCAAATCAAAATATAGGATGAGAGTCAAATTGTAAAGTTCAGAAAAATCTATATATTTTTGTTTAAACTTTTTTTCTTTTTTTTTTTTTTTGGGGGGGGGAGGCATCACTACTCTCCGGTGGTGGGAGTAGGAGGCCCAGCCCCACTGCTGGAATTGAACCTCCGTCCCAGTGGGCTGCAGTCCCGCACACAACCACTACGCCACCGGGGCTCAGCCTATATTTTTTCAAAATAATATGCTCTATTTTTTCAAATTACTTTGACAATGTTTTATAGAATTATGATAATTGACATAGAAAATATGGTAGAGATCAATTCTGAATGATAAAAATTGCAAGCAACTGTTAAAAGTGAATTAAGTAGAAAAATTGGTCATCTAAAAGGGTGAGAAATGAGTTGACCAATGACGGTGATCATGTTTTTAAAGCAATCTGCTCTTTCCACAAGCCAGCTCTCTGCTTTTGAAATCTCTGCTTGCCTTTTTGTCAGAGAGAAAAACAAAGCAGCAAAACCATTTATAAGATGGCAACCCCCTAAAGAACCTAAAGTTTGGGGCTAGCAACTATAGATTAAGCTGAATATTTTGATCAATAAGGCTGCATTAGAGAAGAAAGAAGTAACTGGGGAAGATGAGATAGGATACTCCTAATCATCAGAATGTACGTCTTAGAGAAAGAGAGGGAGAGGTGGCAGGAAAGGACAGGAGAGAAGGCATGCATGCTCCGAGGAGATGAAGAACAGGGGAGAGGAGTAAGTAGGTGCTGAGTGAGACACCACAGAGAGGGGGAGCCAACCACACAAAGGTATCTAGACGTGGATGAGAAAAATGAGAAAGAATTCGGAGAGTACCTGTGTGGCTTTTACTGAACAGAGGCTTAGAACATTTAAGAATACTTCCTTATAAATGATCTAGAACAAGAGTCCAGCCAGGGTCAAAGTACACGTTTCCTTGCAGAACTCTATTTTCTTCTACTACTGCCCATGCATTGCAATATGAGGCCATCTCCTCCATCTCTGAATGTTTCACAAAAGTGTGGTGACTGATAGACAAACATGTGGTATGTGAAGGGCATTTGTTGCACTGAGGTTCCTTGCGACACAGTAGAAGCCCAATCACTGGGGGATCCTGAGAAAGAAGCACCACACCATTTTAGGAAGCAGTCTGGGGTGCAAAGTTTTGTAACATATACCGAAGAAAGTAGCAGTTGGGATACTCGATACTTTTGCTAAAATGACAAAAGTAAACAATAATGGTTGGAGGGATGGTTATCCTCTGACTAAACTTACAAATGTAAAAGTTTATCAAGTCATTCATGAAAACTTTAGGTACTTTGTACCCCTTTTTGGTATCACCAAGCCTCAGTTGGCCACAATATATTGCCGTGGGCTGGGAAATCAAAGCCAATTCTAGCTGCAGGCTGTCAAATTCTGGAAGCAGAGTGCCATGTCTTTCTTCTGGGGAGCATCTGGTAGATTCAAACTTTCTATCTTTCAGGTAACAGGATGGCCCTGGATTCTGTCCTAGCTGCCATGAAAACAGTCATGCTTATGGTGCAAGATGTGCACTATGGATTGATAAGTGAGGCATGTGGAGTGAGTTAATGTCACCTCCCTGGCACGGGACCACCGGTTTGGCCTTTTGGACATCAAAGATTCTGAGGAAAGGAGAGAGCTGCTATTATTATTATAAACTACTTCCTAGGTGTTACCTCATTTAATCTGAACTCTGCTTAACAGATGGAGCAATTGGCCTGCATTCAGAGGAGGGTACTTTTCCCAAAGGATAGTGCCCTGTGAGAAACCAAAGGGAATAGCTGTGGATGTGAAATCCTTTATCTCAGGCAAAGATTCCGTCTATTTATTTTCTATTTTTCTAACCTGAGCATTGGTCTGTGCTGCCGATCGTGATCAGAAGAAATGTCTCTTATAGAAAGAGGTCAGCTATAGACTGTGTATCCATCCCATTACAGAGAAAAGCAAATACTTGGGTTTTTTTCCCTTGTTTGGATTGGAATCTTGATGTGGCATTCATCCTCCAGCACTGCTGCCTCCATTACTGACTGGATGAAAAATATCATTAAGACAGGAACACAGAGTGGAGGCTGGAGACTAAGAGGTGTGCTTTCTCCTGAATCCCCACGCCTTACTTCCATTAGTGGTAATGGTTGTGATATGCATGAGCTGAGGGAATACTCCACTTTATTAAGAGGAAATGATATAGACAGTTACTTATGGAGTAAAATCAAACGGCAGGATTGCTGTTTGTCTACGGGAACTCTTTCTTATTAGTGTCATATAAATACACATAAATGTGTACAGAGATTGATAGCACCCAAGCTGGGTATAGAGCCACACCATGTGAGCAGCTAAAAGGCAATTTTAAACAGGGCTTAGAATCAGTGCATTTCAGTTCAACCATACATTCTGATGGAGCATATCTGGGTTGAAGATTCAGGGAGGTGAACTGAGCGGATTGGTTAAAAGCACCCTGTTATAAAAACAGAGACGTATGATCTTTTAAAAGTATATATTTTGCAATATGAATATTTCAATTCTAGGGACACACTCTTCCTCCTTAGAAAACATAGTAGAACACACGATTTCTAGCTATTAAACAAATCTGAAAGGCAACGGGGAAAATATGTTGAGGTAAGCATGTTCTCTCTCACCTTACCTTCTCTACTAAGCAAAATAAGTTAATGAGTCAACTCATTTTCAAACTGTGTGTGATGTGCCAATTCTTTAAATCCAATAAGAAGCTTTCTCGTACAGGACACAGGGCTCAAGTGGAAGTTGTCAGATTTGATAAAGTCGATTTGTTCTAGAGGGAAACATCCCCTTTCTGTTTTTCCAGGGTACATCTGCTTGGCAGACTACATTTCCCGGGTAATACTAGTTTGTCAACACCATTTGCAATGAACTGTAATTGTATGCTTTATCTGACAGTCTTAATTGTAATCTGACTTCCTTCAGGTAGTAATCAGCCGAGTGAGGTAATCATATCTCCCTTAAGGCCATCAACATAACCACCTGTGCCTCTTCTGCTTCACGTTTCCCTTTTTAACTCCACTATCACATACAGAGACTCCCAGAGCCTGAAATGCTACAGTAGCCTCAAAATAGCTGCTGTGTTCCTATAATCAAATTGGGCATATAATTAAATTTGGTCAAAGTGACTAAAGACAAAAATAATCCCATAATTTCAAATTGTCATGATAAAAGCTACTGAATCAGCCCAGTTTTGAATTTGGGGTGAATTTGCAGTAGGAACTGCAAGGGAATTGGTTCTATTTCTGAATTGTCTTTTGGGGACAGTGGTGGTGGTGTGTGTATGTATGTATGTGTGTGCACGTGTGTGTGCCTGTGTGTATTTATGTATGTGTGTATGTATATGTGTGTGTTAACATGAATACCACAGTCCTGTAGTGGTAGATGATGCTAACATACTGGCTTCTAATGGTAAAGTAGAAGGTTCAAGTTTATCCAGAGGCACCTTCAAAGAAGGTGATGATTGAGATTAAAAAGAATATCAATGATTAAATTCCTTATGGGATGTAGTCATTTACTGACACATATGGGATCTCCATGAGTCAGCATAGATTTGAAAGCAAGTGGTTCACTGTGACAGTTACTGGTTTACTTCTGTGACTACAGAGGACTCGCCTTCCTATGCCTCAGCAGGAATTTCTGCATCAATTCCCTACTCTCTATTTTCATGGGACTTATCTCTCTTATCAATACAGGGTTTCTGTTTAGTTTTCCTTTTCCCAATTTATCTCAGTCCCTATTTTGGGGAAAATAGTGAAAGTGAACATTCTAAAATGGAAATAACTGTCAATTCACAGTTCCTGAGAGAAACAGCCTGCGTGTGGAGTTGTCCAAAAATATGGCCCTCTCATAAACAGATCACACATTGCACTATGCCTCACATGCCTCAAGTGTGCAGGAAGGAAAAGGAAGAAACAATGAATGAAGAAATCTTTACCTAATGGATACAAACAAATCAAAGAACCTGTATGGCAAATCTCCATTTGTTCATAATATATGTATCAATGAAAGCTATAAATGATATCTTATAAACATAGCACTTCCATAATTAGCATCTTGAATTTATTTATGGGCAAAGTACTCTAAAATAAATTTAACCTATAATTAATGAAATTTTAACAGTTGAATATAATTTAATTGCCTTTCACAGCAATTTATCTGGTTTCCTCTTTTAGCATTTACTTTTTGTCTAATGTTCAGAAACAGTAGAGATAAACACATTTGATGAAATGACTTCAAAGTTCATCAGTTAGTTCTTTGGGGAAAATACTTCTCCAGGCACATGAAAACATGGGCATATTATTAATCAAATGATGCCTCTCACATGTGGGTTTCTCACAACAATATCAGCCAAGAGTTGTCCTTTATGAGATTGGTAATAGTGTTAACAACGATTTCTTCAGACTATTGCTATGTGCATGCCTTTGTGTGTGATATTCATTATTTTTACTGGCTATCTGTAAGAGCTCTTTATATATGAATAATGGCAATAATAAAGCATTCTCAGAGTAATTCACCCTCCCACTGTTCCTGATGACTTTAAAATCCTCTCCCCCCTTTTTCTCAAGCCTATATCCTCACTTTTACTCAATGTTCTTATGATTTTATTAAAAACCTGAAGTTATTTCAACAGTACTGTCAACATTTACTGTATTATGAACATATAAACAAACAACTATATCCATAAACTGTCTTCTCTCCTTTAATCTATTGCTACAGATGAACTTTTTCTACTCAAACCTCACTCTCATATTCTAGCTCCTAATCTCTGTCTCCATCAAGAATATTATAATCCCAATTTACTTCACTTTGAGGTTAAGAGTTTTCCTTTATCTGCTGAATTATTGCCACGCACATATGAAAATTTTGTCTACTCTCTAATAATATGCTTGACAGATTTGTTGATGGTGATCAAGATTTGTGGCCTTCAATATGAATTGCAACTTAATATAAAGGATAAAAAACAACACTGGACCAATAAATAACATATTAATAAATGGAGAAAAGATCAAAGTGGTCAAGGATTTCATCTTGCTGGTATTTACAGTCAATATTCATGGAAGCAATGGCAGAGATCTCAAACAAGGCATTGCATTTAGTAAATCTGCTGTGCAAGACCAGCACGGTGTTGATGAGCAAAGATGCCATGTAGAGAAGTAAAGTGTCTCATCCAAGCCATGGCACTTCCCTGTGCCTCATAGGCCTGTAGAAGCTGCCAAGGAAGGAGGGAGATTTAAGGAGCAGAAGAGAAATGGAAAAGAGGAAGACTCTCTGTGTGACGGATCAGTAGAGTGGCTGCAACAATGGGCTCACACAGTAAAAGAAAATAAAAAAGCCAGGATGGCACAGGATCTGGCAGTTGCTTTGTACAGTTGACCTCTCAGAGTCAGAGCAGCCTGAATGACATTGTCAGCAATAGCATCTGAAAAACAAAATGTCATTGTCTGCCATCCCAAGTTCAGCTATCACTTTATGTTCATTTTCTCTCATTTGCAGGAAATATGCTTGAAATAGTTGGCTCTATTTTATCATCTCCAAATATTGCCTTTCTAGTCTCTCAAACCAATTGCATTAAGACCTCTTCAGAAAGGCATTCAAAATTCTGACATCTGAATTCTTATTTTAAAATATTTTCAATTAATTTCCCATAAACCAAATTCTTCTGATTTTCCACCTATCTTGTTTATTCAACTTTCCCAGACTCCTTTGCTTATCCTTCTGTATCATTTTTTCACTCTGTATTTTCTGTATCCTTTTATCGGAGTCCCACAAAACTCAGTCTTGGGTTTTTCTTGCTTTCTTGTGCTCTGATCTCTTTTTTCTTCTTTGTTTACACCTAGTCTCTCTCACAAAGATTCCCTCAATTGTTTATCTTCAAATCCTATTTGTAAACTGAAAAAAGCAATCATTGGGATATCTTCAGTTCAGATCTAATTCTTGGAATCTACATAAAGAGTGTCCACATTCTAATCTTTGTGGAAAGGACACTGGTTGTCCTGTCAGGTAAGCATTCTCATGCCTAGTAACACTGTCAGATAGAGTAGAGTTATTCCATAGATTTGTTTTTCCCCTCAAACAGAGATGAGTATTTTAATGAGCCAAGAACTCTTGATTATTTCTCTTCCATGAAGTTATCCCATACAGTTTCAGAGGCTGTAATTTTACAGTTGCAGGCTGCTACATCTTTCTCCCATGGAGCAGGTCGTTGATAGTAGTCAAGCATTTTATTATTGGCCACCACAGAAAATTGGAAGGCTATTCGACATCACAAATTCTGTTGGTCCAAATCCAACCTTCTATTTTATGTCCCCTTTAAAAACCTTTTGTTTTGCCATTTGATTCTTCCTGACTCTTGGCTAGACTGTTGAGTCATCTCATTCATCTGAATTTCTCAGGCTGAAATGTTTCTTACTAATTATTTGTCTCCCGTATTCTGTATCTAAAGGGGCCCTAGTGATACTGTGGATTAGTCATTGGGCTGATAACCAAGAGGTCACCAGTCAAATCCACTCAATATCCTATGGATAAAGATAAAACTGTCTGACCTTGAAAAGATTTACCATATCTGAAACCATATGTAGGGCTGTTATGTATTAAGAATACCCTCTGTGAGAGTGGGCTGTTTTTGGAGTGTGTGTGTGTGTATCCCATATCTAATAAAATCTTAGATTATTTCCATTCTATCTTAAAAATATACTCAGATCTGACCGCCTATTTTTCCCACGCAACCATGAATGCTATACTTTTCTTTGGTTTAAAACATTTCAAACTTTTTCCAGTGCACCTCCATCTATGTGTGCTTGCCTTTTTAATATATAACTTATTTGCAATAAGGTTATCAGACTCAACTTGTGAGAAGATAATTCCCATTAAGAACTCTTACTTGGTTGACCACCTCAGACAATAATCTAGAGTTCTCTACCTCATCGCTAGTGTGGCTACTCATTTTTTAACCACGCCTTCTTTCAGACACCTTAACGTGCAGTGTAGAACTGAGTTCGTCAGGGTTTTTAAGGGTAAGCAAATGACCAGGCTTTATTTCCAATGTCCCTTTGTGTTGGTTCAAACTGCCAATCTTTTAGTTAGCCTTTCAACACTTTCTTTCTGCCTGTACCTCCGAGTGTTTCTATCTTACTGGTTCAGTTCTAGACAACCTTAGAGGGCTATTCTGCTATTCAAACATTTCAGATGTACTCCTACCACACTGCTTATGAGCTCTTTGATTTCTTTGTGTGAAAGATTTCTTCCTTTAAGTATACATTACTTGTTCTCTCCTCTCCTCTGTTCTTTGTTCAAATAGTTTCTTCCCACTAAATAGTTTCTGATCGAATTTACCAAGGTTTTCATTTAAAACCCTTCATTTAATATCAGTTCCCCTGCTGTATTTTTCTCCAGAGATTGATCACTATGTAACCTACAATAAAATGTGCTTATTTCCTTTGTTTTGACTTTAAAGTTTTTCAGAATAGAAATTTTCCTTCTTTTTTTTTCATTCACTGGAAGATCGACCATTCCTTAAATGCTACCAAAAGCAAACAAAATTCAAAACCAAATGCACGGACACATTGCCAATGAGTAGGTTCTGATTCATAAGAGATCCTATAGGCAGCAGTAGAATTGCTCCCATGTGTGGGTTTCCAAGACTGTAAATATTGATGGGAGTAGAAGCCATCTTTTCCCCCCCTTCAACGTGGCTAGTGGTTTTGAACTACTTACCGTATAGTTAGCCACATAAACACAAAGCCATCGGGTCCCTCTGGAGCATATCAGGTGTATATAAAAACATATTTTAGGTGAATAAATGAATGAGTCAAATGTGTAAATCTGATTCAATTGTCCACTTCTTCTTACACTACACACAAACACTAAAACTTTACTACTGCTAATTGATTCTAACTTGTAGTGATCCCAAAGGACAGAGTAGAACTTATGCATCTCCGGTGATATACATCTTTACAGGATTGGAAAGCCTCATTTTTCTTCCTCAGGGATGATGGTAGATTTGAAACACCAAGCTCATGATAAGCAACCCATTGTGCAAATTGCTAAACGACCAACATCCCAAATTGTCTACAGGTCTTGTCTCCAAACAAACATTCATCTGAGATATCAACGAAGTCCACATGAAAGAAGCACCTCATTGTCATGTATTACTGAAGGACTGTAAATCATACAGTATGAAATTGAAAGGAGGATTAATCTTAGAGTCTAAGTAGTGAGAATTTGATTCACAGAAGGCCCTGGATGACAGTGAAAACCCAAGATCTATTTGTGGGAACTCTATGAAATAAATCTTTGGCGATCTCCCTCTATCCATAATTGAGGGATGGGAGGAAAGTGGGTCCTAAACAGAGCATATTGGAGAGATGACTATAGAAGATCCAAGGGATAAATCTGACTTGCCTGGTTGGCATCTTGTCAGTTGAACCACGTGCTATGAATACTGAGGCCCAATCTGGTCCTGGACATTTTCTGTACCTTTTTGATTGCTTGATTGTTGTTCAGGTTGGGGCTTATCTCAGATGTGTAGTGACATTGGGGGGAGGTCACCCTCTTGAAGTTGTGTTTTGTTTTAGTGTTTTTCAGTATATGAAAACTATGGACGTATCTATAGAAGAGCAAATGGGATAGGGTTTCAGGGGCAGGAGTACAGTGATGGTGATGGGTTGGGGAGTGAAAGAGAGCTGATGTCCAAAAGTCCAGGAAAGAGAAGAATGCTTAGAAACTGATCATGGTCGCTGGAGTGAGCTATGTACTAACTCTCAATTTAAAATTATAATAAATAAATGCCTAAAAGTACTATTTTGAAAGTGCTAAGGGAAAATTTTTCAAGTTTAAATTCTTTAAGGAAAGTAACTATCATTTGAAAGTAGGAGGCTAAAAAAGTATCATGGAAACAGAAGTTCTAAAGAAAATGCAACAGAAAATCTGTGTAAATTTCACTATTAATTCAGGGAATATACTAAAATTTTCTAAATTTGTCATTCTAAAAAATTTCACAAAAAAAGAGCTACCAAAATTTCACACTACAAATCATGGAAGCAACTACAAGATTGTGGTTAATTTTCCACATTCTAATATCAGATGCAATTAATTTATGACAAATAGCTAATTTATTTATTAAACAACTCTTGCTAAACTTAAGCATAAGGTATTTTTCTAAATCTCATGTGCCACATACCGACTGGGTGACTTTTACCAAGTCACTTCAAATTCTCACCTTCCAAAGAGCCAACCAGCCTACTTCTGTTGAGTCAATTTTGACTTTTGATGATCTTGTTGCTATATTTTAATAAATGCATAATTATGTCATAAGATCTACTCTGACTATTCTGTGCAGTTATGCATGATAATATTTTAACATATTCTCAAAAATTCAGTCATGAGTTCATTATGAAGTCATTTTTTATTATAAGACATCAATGAAATATCTACACTTCATTCTAATAGTTTACCATGATTCTAATATTCATGTTGGCTTGTAAAATGAAATAAAAGAATATGTCAGTTTCACTTATAACTCTAGATGAAAATATTAGCCCATCAAATACACTAGTGTGTTAATAAAGTAGTATGTCATTACCAAGTAGGGTGTATCTCAGAAATGTAATGCATGAATGGTTTCTCATCAGGGAATCTATTAATGTAATTCAGTATATTAAAAGATTAAAGGTGAATAAGCATATGATTATCTCAGAATTCTGATAAAACTCAGAATTCATACTTGATAAAACTCTCAATAAATATGCTAAAAGAAGAAAATTTTCTTAATCAGAAAAGGATTTCCACCAGGTCCTAGTACACTCTGGGGTTAAACACTCCAAAATCTGGATTTCATTATATGTAAGTTATGTTCTATTGACAACTTGTTTATTTACTCCAATCCTTATTTACTTTATATGCAGTATGAATACAATAAATTTCCACCATCATTATGTTGTTGGGAAGATGAAATGAGAAAATTACTATTTCCTAAATGATGGCTTAAACAAGCATTCAATGCTATAGCATAATTTCCACTAAATTAATGATGGAGAAAAAAGTTCTAGGTCAACTTTCTTTATAATATTTTAAAGTATGTTCTAAAAATATCAAGAACCTGAACCATATCATTCATGGAGAAAGCAGAAGGTCATTTAAAAATCAGAAAGTAAAGAAAAGATCTAAATGAATATCAGAAGACATTCTGGAAAGGGCTCCTAATCGTAGAGTAGCCAGAGCAAACAGAAGAAATGATGAAGTCAAAGAGTTGACTAGAACACTTTGAAGGGTATTTCAAGAAGTTAAGTCTACATATATATATAATGAACTGTGAAAGGACCAAGACTTAGGAAACCAAAAGTGAAGAACAGACTCAGAGAAGCTGGATTATGTGAAGAAGGGGAGTTGGAGGATCGTTTATTAACAGCCTGTGATGGACAGATGACCCAACCCTGTATGCTAATACAGAGACAGATTTGACACCTTCTGCTGAAGATCAATCACTGTAGTCTTCAATAACAACTGCACTCAATGTAAAGAACCAAATCCTCATAATTGGATCAATAGGCCACATCAGGACCAATGTAGAGAAAAGGTTGAACTTGTCCAGGATTTTGTCTTGCCTGGATCCCGAATCTGTGTTCATGGAAGCAGGAATCAAGAGACCAAAAGGCACATTTCATTAGAAAAAATCCTGCACACTTTCTCTTTAGAATATTGAACAGCAAAGAAGTTATTTTAAGCACTGAGGTGCAACTGACTCAAGCCATCGTCTCCTCAATGACCTTATTTACCTGCGAACGTGGAACGTTGAACAAAGAAGGCAAAAGAAGAATTAATGCATTTAAATTGTGGTGCTGGAAAAGAAGGTTGAAAGTATCAGAAATGTCTAAAAGGATTAACAGATTTGTTTTGGGAGAAGTAGAGCCAATAGAAGATTTTGTTTTTCTGAAGTTCTTTGGACATGATGTAAGGAGACTAATCCTTGGAGAAGGACATCATGTTTGGAAAAGTGGAGGGGCCGGGGAAAGAGACAGCCCCTCTCTGAGGTGGATGGACACAGTGGTTGCCACCATCGGCTCAAGCATGGAGAAAATGGTGAGGCGGGAGCAGGAATGAACACTTTGTCATTTTGTGTGCATAGTGGCTCCAAGGGTCAAACCTGCTCAGTGACATCTGGCAGCAACAGTGGTTCACACACCATACAACTCAATCAGTCGGTTCTATTAAGAATCGTATGATAATCACCACCATCAATGCTAGATCAGCAAGGCTGTCATTTGTGTGGAAACCAGAGTGTGTCATTTGTCTTCTTGGAAAAGTCGGTCCTTCGCTTAACAGCAAAACGCTGAACCCCTTAGTTACCTAGGAAAACAAATGAGCATTACAAATACCAAAATATTTGAAATGATCTTTGAAAACAACATATTTAAATGAAAAATTATAAACATGTAATCAATAGTTATCACTACTAATACAATAATTGAATGAAGTATCTCAATTCAAGGTTAAAACGAAGATTGCACAATTAAAATGGCAGTCAGTTTGAAACATGTTTTTATATGCCTATGGGGGCATTCTAAAAAAAGAAACATTTCATTATTAAGAAAAACTTTTTAAAAAGTGAATCAGATTTCTATTATATTATATAGACATTATATGGATATTGATGAAGGACCTTAACAGATATTTTTCATTGGAAAGACTCAATATTATAAACATATAGCAGTTTTTCCATAGTCATGAGTATGCTAATTGCAATACATTTTTAGGACCTATATAAACTGACTGCTTCAATAATTGACATATATTTAAGAAAATACCAATAGGTAACATAGGAAGCCCCCCAAAAAAGAAATTAGCAAAGCTAAACACAATTAAAACCTATCTACATATAGTAAAGAAAATAAAAACAATAAGGATATGTAGCAGTTGAGTAAAAATGAGATCTTAGATTTTATTTCCTTAATTTAATAGGAAAATAATGAATAATCTTACATAATTTGATGGATAATTGTCATCACTTTGTAGAAAGCCTACCTTGACAAAAAATATGTAGACTCTATTTTCCAAATGACAGTGGAGTACTTAATACCCTGTAGTGAACTCTCCTCACATTCAAAATATATTTTATTACATTTTCATTTCTTTAGTGTCTCTTTTTTTTCAAGTAGCATATAGTCATTACAAAGAAGAGATTAAGTGTTGTTTATTCCTTTAGCACACTGCCAGACATATAATACATCCTTATTATATCATGGGGTAAATTGATAAATTAGATACATAAATTGAACCATATTTTTAAAGTATGCTAAAAAGGATTAAAGAACTATATGCTAAGAAATATAAAAAACCATGAACATAGAATATAAGT
Source organism: Nesogale talazaci (assembly GCA_004026705.1). Classification (NCBI taxonomy): domain Eukaryota; kingdom Metazoa; phylum Chordata; class Mammalia; order Afrosoricida; family Tenrecidae; genus Nesogale; species Nesogale talazaci. The sequence goes on along the minus strand of PVJH01013045.1, from coordinate 41,138 downwards.
AATAGTTTTCTTATATTAAGGAAGAGTTTCCTAAGAAAGTTTTTTGGAATTTTGTATTCAAAGAACCAAAGAGAGACAGATTTCATATCAGAAAAGAAAAAAGGTGATCAAAAAATAAAATCATGAAAATTTAAATAACTGTTTATATGACCAAATATAGAGATTAAGTACCACAGACCAAGAATAAGCATTTGCGTTATATCTACAGATAGGCATTTAATATATTCACATAAAGATGTGTCTAATAAAACCAAACTCAATGACATTTAGCCAATCCTGCCTCAGAGAGACCCATGTATATGAAGACTCAGAGAGACCCAGAGAAACCCATGGGTTTTGAACATCCAAACATGTAGATCACAGCTGAGCATGTAACCACTACACCATCAGGGCTGTAAAGAAATTTCAGGCTACCAAAAGAAAAACAAAGTATACAATGGAAAAAAGAAAAATAAAAGACACCAAAATAACTTATCAAATGTGTTCAGACTTAATAATTCCAAGGAAAATATAAATTGCCCATTGTATAATAAAATGTTAAATCATCAGGTATTTCAAATATTAGTGTAGATACAATAAGTTGGCAGTCATACTCATAACTGAAAACATTATGAGTTCTTGTAATTATTTCAGGGGGAAAAGTGCTAAAAGTGAAGAGGAACTGAAATATATTTATCCTGTAGTATGCATTACATCTCATAATAATATATATCTATACTAGATCAATACACAACATTATGATATATGGAGAAAAGATAGAAATGGTCAAGAATTTAATGTCATTTTACTTGGATCCACAACCTCTGCCCATAGAAGTGGCAGTCAAAAAAAATCACATGGTCAATTGCATTGGGAAAATGTGCTGCAAAAGACCTCCCACTTATTGATAAGTGAAGATACGACCATAAAGCAAATATACATCTCACCCACCAGTCATCTCCTGTGCACACAAAAGCTGGAAAATCACAGTGGTAATTTCTAAGCAAGAATAAAAAGGATGGTAAAATAAATAACGGTATTTTCATAATTACTTTAGGTGAGAATTACAATAATTGTTATAATTGCAAAACATTAGTTACTCATTACTTTTTACCCAAAGTTAAAGAGCAAAAGAAAAATAATTATTAAACCAAAACACAACCACATAAATGGGAGGGAATTAGTCTGTAACTATATCCTTCTAGATGCTATGGAATAGTCTCTATAATAGTCAGTATACCTACTTCTACTATTAAGAGATTTACAATTAGAAAACCCAAAGTAAGAGAGTAGTTCTCTCTTCCAGCTCATTTCTTGTCACGTAATAACAAATCACCTAAGAAAAATATTGACTTTATCATGAGGATATATGGGGAAGATGCGGGAGAAAACTACTAGTGCAGGAGGGGGTCTGACATGACTTTTTGCTTGTTATGACCAGAGAGTTGTCACAGGTAGGTGTATTGTGCCAACCTGGCCAGTAGACACGTGGGATTACTATGGTCACAGTTTGCAGGGCACAGAGATAAGTGACTTCACAATCCCCACCTGTCTCTTTCCCGCCCTCTGGTGATCAGAACAGTGTGTGATTGCCTTTGCTAGTTCTCTGCCTCAAATTTTGAGCTACACTAATCTGTTGGGGACCCAACCCATGGACAGTGTCACTAGAGTGTGAGGTTCCTTCGAGACCTGCTTCGCCATGCTTTTGGTATATATATCACTTGAGCTGGGGACTGTCTGATCCTGTCATCTGAATGGTTGTTGAGGACATGACCTGCTGTTTGCTGCCTGTGGCTGCACTGCTGGCATTGCTTTATAGAAGACTTGGCTGTCTGCTTCCTTCACCTTGGACCCAGAAGCTTCATGAGTTGAAGGACTCCCGGTATATTAACTGTTTCACAGAAGTGAGTTGAACTGAGCCCTCTTTCCTGCTGTGTCAACAAATTAGCTGTTATATTCCTTTGTGCTATATCTAGCTTTTATCTATCTATCAATTTATCTGTCATCTATCTATCTATCTATCATCTATCATCTATCTATGTACCATCTGCCTCTATATAATAAATGTCCTGGTTTTGTTTCTATAGAGCAGTCCAGTCTAAGAGAGCAACCTCAGAGTGCAGTCCAATGGATATTCTATAGTAGATTCATATAACCAGATCAGATATGTGACTTGAAATATCTACCAAGATGTTCTTCCAAATGAGCATATACCCCATGCTTTTGGAACAGAGTATTCAGGCTGTCTTTGATTTTCTACCTTGTTTTTCAACCAGATCAGGAAGCCACAGAATTAAATTATGTGCCAAAGGGGAGTCATTTCCTATGACTCAATACAATACCAGCTCCAAGGCAATGATCATTTGCAGAAAGTTAAGGCTTACTCTCTCTAAGAACTACATGGAAATAAGACAGTCTCTGAGAACAAATTGTTACTCCATAGGATATTAGATATCTCATTCTTTTTAACTGGAAACACAAATGAAGTTTATAAGGAATAATTTTACACATTGCATTTTCTTCTATTATTAAAAAACATAGCAATAATAAAAAGAGGATAGAATGGGGGCATTCCTATAGAGTTCTTCAAACCACAGTATTTAGGAAGAGAGCATGATTTCTGAAGGATATCATACTTGATTCTTTCCCTGACAGAAGAATATAAAAATATATAGTTTAAAGAGGATTAGAACTGAACTCACTGATTTATTATTTATTAGTAAGATATTTATTGAGTCTTTTCCCATGCCCAATACAGTGCTAAAAATGAGTTATGTGCTATGGAAAAAATCTATCTACTCCCTTGATTGAGTTATAAGTGTATTTGATATAATAATTTTTCAACTTAATATATAGTTTTCAAGGAATCTGTAGAATTAGCATACTTATCTAAATGCATATATTTCATAGCCTAAAATGTAGTAGAACAATGCTGCAAAATATTAGAAAATGGTTGCTAATAAGTAACTATCAATAATAATTTTATCAATGACATAAAGAAGAAAAACTACCTGCTCATCTTATGAGACATGAAAGATTTTGATAAAATTCTCCATCTTTCTAACAAAATTAAACCTCCTTATAAACTAAGGATTGAACACACCTTAAAATAATAAAAGTAACATCATATTAGCAACTAATATCAATGGTGAAATATTAGAAGACCTCCTGAAATTAGCAGTTAAGCAAATATATCAATTTTCACTAAATCTGGAAGTCTAGTCATTATTTGAATATAAGATTAACTTTTAATCATGGACTGTAAGTAAGGGAGTAATATACAAATATGTGAGCATTATATCATTTTCTGATATTTAAGAATATCCATAATTACAAAATAATTATTCACCCATCAGTTATTGTTGGTAAAGTATCTGTAGAAGTTCTGCTAGATTTTTCAAATCATCAGTCCTTTTTTCCAGGAAAAAGGCCAGATTATCCATATGATCATTCCCTATGGTTTCTTTGTTCTTTGAAAATATCCAGATCTATGTGTCCTACAGATTTCCCAACATATCTTTTCTTTTCCTTGTAATTCTGACCTATCCCACATGAGTTTTCTACCATCTTCCAATTGATATATTCATCTCTAATAAGACTCAATCTATTAGTCAACCCCTGTAAAGAACATTTATTACATTTGACTTTAGTACTTCAATGTTTTATTCTAAAGAATATGTGTTCAGTGGTTTTACAATAGTATCTCTTCTTTTCTACTGTCTTACACTATTTATTATTGGCTCTATCCATTTGAACATTTACAAATCTACTAACCTTAAAGTCCCTTTTAAATTAGTTTATTATCTCTCCAACTGTTGGTGTGCAGCCTCTTCTTTTGGGATTTCTCTCTTCCCCTTCTATTCTCTAACTTCGTCAATATATTGCATGTATGGTTTGTAGATTTTTAAATGTATGTTCATCCTCATTAGGGCTTAAATGCAGTGAGAGCTCCAACCCGTTTTCTAGGTCTGTAAGAATGTCATTTCAGAAATGTTTTCCTCTTCTAGGCCTTTTCCCTGGACTAGTTAGGGGCGTGGGTTGCAAATTCAGACTTCATAGAAGGGATAAAGGCCTGGCATTATCATTCCTTTGTAGGTGTTTTTCTCTCTGTGGCCGCAGGTAAGCTGTATGTTTTTTGTGCTGCTTTCCTGGACTTGTTAGAATTTCCCAAGTTCCCACTTTATAAAGGAAGCAGACCTCTCTGATTCTTGGTGCTCTGTGGCAACTCATTTCTTATTCACAGCACAGAGTGGGTAGTAAGGGCTCCAGGCCCAGCCATTAAGACCTGTGAGCTCTGGGGCTCCAGGGCTCAAGCCTCCACTCTCTATTCTACCTTTGAATTCTTTCTTAAATCTGGGTTTTTCCTCTGTTAAATTTTGAGCTCAGCTATATATTTAAATGTGTAATGATTATATTTTACACAAAATTTCAATATGTTTGAGTAAAACGTAAGATTTCCTGGATCAACTCAGCCCAAGCACTTCATGGAAGTTAACATTTCATTTACATGACATATTCTAATTGTCAATTTACCATGCAATTTTACATGTGCACACAGAGTGCTGATTTTCTTGAGGCCAATGATTGTGCTTTATTTATCTGTGCTACTATTTGTAGAGTGGAAGGACTTCTCACCTATATCCTCATCTTACTCCTACCATTTACTTTTTTTTTCTTTTATTTTGGAGCATCACTGCCCTCTGGTGGTCGTGGGAGCTACCCAGCGCTGCTCCTGAGAGCTGCTGCTGGATTTGAACCAACAAGCTCGGGGGGCCACAGTCCCGCACTCAACCACTTACGCCACCGGGGCTCAGCCCCTCCTACCGTTTCTGAATTGTGCCCGCTGCCAATAGCGTTTTTGCAACATTTGGTTGTCACAACACAGACATGAGAAAACTGAAGTGACCTTTTAATGTTTGGCGCGATTTAATGAAGCTTTGTCTGAATGATGGCTTGAAATCCAGATGTACAAATCAGGCTCTGCCAGTCCCCTTTATTAGTGGGGAATGAAAACAGAAGCACAATTATAATGTATGTCTTTAGTAAAACTGCCGCTTGGGATTAGATGCAGTCTTCTTTTTATTGAAAATGTTAAATAATTGCTTCAAAAGTTCAATGACTCAATTAACATTTCTTCCTTTTAAACCTGCTTTTGGGGGGAAACAAATTAGAAAATATTTCTTATGTATTATATTCTTAACAAGAAAGCAGTTGAGACTCTGAGTCTTTAAACAACATCCAGCCATATACTTTTGTAAATATTTTCAGCAAATCTCAATCAGTAGAATAGCACAGTTTTAATTTGTCAACTCTATCAGCCAGTCTTTATTTTGTTTTTTAATGGATATCTAGAACAACCCTTCTGAGATTTCCAAAGATGCAGACAGGGTCATCCTCTGTCTGGATGTCATGTTTTCATGTGTTTCTTTTTTTTTTTTTATTCCAACTGTAACTTCATGGATTCCCACACATGGTGACTGGATTCTGAAGAGCACCTCTGTCTTGTTAAAGGCTAAGTAATAACAAGACTTCCAGGAATGTGGTGGAATGAAGACCATTTCCAAGAAGCTGGACCATTTCATTTTGTTATGATACTAAATGAATTGAATCAGAATTTCCCATGCCCCTTAAAACTATTTGTCACTTTTGTGTACATTTCTACTAGCCACACAGATTCAGAAGAGCTTTTGTTTCTAAAGCCAGCTTGAGTAAATCCACACAGAGAGAAAAATGGCACCTCTTCATCTAGGAACATTATCCATATAGCTAGTAGCTACTAAAATTAGTGTATCTCATTCTATTCTCTAGGGGCCCTAGTGGCGCTATCAGGTAACTACCTTTTATAGGTTAAAACCTATCAGAAAGCAAATTGTTGCATTTTTTTTATTCAACCTTTTTCCAATAAAAATAAATGAAACTGCACTTATCTTCAGACTTTTGTAAAATTTTAATCTGCACAGTAGGTGACTGATGAACTACAGGTGTTGGAAAACTATGACATGCAATACAAACCTGATTCAAACCCTGTTTCTATAAATAATATTTCATTGGAACACAAATTTTCCCCTTATGTTTCCCAATCTATTAAACTAATGAATGTATGGGGGACTTTACCATTGGCATGGCTCTGTAATTTGAGGCCCAAATGTCAGTAAATTGCTTAAATAGGTACTTCCATAGAAAGTATGAATTCTCGCAATATTTTTACATTTCAGGGGGATGCTATTTCTTGACTCTTTAACATAATATGTGACTATGGAATTTCTTTGACCAATGAACGGTAAATTGAATAATGTGTTCCTCTCCAGCAAAAGGTTTTAAAATCCAGTGCAGGACTTCCCATGCCCTCTTTCTATATGAAAGAGTGTGATGTTTAAAAATTTTCTCTTGTCAGTCTGTGTACTCTGGACTGAAGACAATATAAGACATAACCATAGCTCAACCCTAGGAAACATTATCATGGGTAAGGGAAGACATTTCTCATATGCCCAAATCACTGACGTATTAGTGTCAGTGGGCTGTTTCTGTATCACAGAGTAAATTAACCTATACTGGCCCATATGATAGTCTTTGGGAAAAGTGCATTTTCATTAACTCTTTGAGAGAGAAAGAACTCACTGCAAATATCAAGGTGTTAAACCCAACTTCAAATTCGGATGTAGCTTTTAAAATTTAAGTCTGATTCCAATACAAATAATGTATATATTTTTTCAAATAAACCAATATCAACTCTCTTAACAGTATCAAAACACAAAGAAAAGATTTGTATATCTGAATGCTGAACTTTTAGAAGGATCCCTAAGCTTGAGCTTTGCCAAGTTGTTTCATCAACATTTCTAACACACATAGGAAATGAGCATATAGCTGCTTAATGTAATTTAATATAATTACCTAGTTAACCAGGTAAGTGTCTGTTCTATACATGTATTTGCATCTAAGAATTTTAAATCTACTTTCATAGATATTTAAATCAATGATAATAGGAAAATAACCTCAGACTAATTGCCATAACTGATTTTAATAGATTAAAAGTGGAAAACCTCAAAGAGTTGATAAGCTTCTGACATTTTTTAATGAAATAAATGCATTAATTAAAGAGGAAATGCTCTTTTCCTTATAGGTTAGAATGGAATATTAATCTCTATCATTGACAAATGGATAGAAAACCAAGTACATTGCCTCGAATGCACTGATCATATGATTGTAAGATGGGAGAATCATCTAATATATCAAAGTTTATGTTGTTTAAAATGTTGATCAAATAATACTAAACCAAAAAAAATAATCCTGTGAAAATACTAATTTGTAATGATTGTCAACTAAGCACATTTGATAACAAAAAATAAAGTGGTATATCTTTCAAAATTAGATAAGCATTGAATCTTGCTAATATTTTTAAAATCTCATCAAAAGGCATGCCATCAGTATATTTCAGACTGTTAATAAGCCTTTCTCAAGTTCTGATGCTGAGTTCTTCACACAGTCCAGTTTCTTGAGTCATTTTCCCAGTCTTATATAAATATGGTGAAAGGAATATGGCCCTGATGTACACCTTTCTTGATTTTCAATCAGGAAGCTTCTGGTCAGTTTTAACCAAGGAACTTGTAGTTAACAGTCCTATCATTGAGGAACCGAAACACGAAGGCCCCTATTAAATGAACAAGAAAAACAATGCAAAATACACCTATACAATATGTCAAACTCTCTTGTTGCGGGCTGTCCAGTGGAGTCCACCTCATCGCACCCAATGCTGTGTCCAACCGAAGGGAACATTGCATGCTGCCATGCCCTTCTCTCCATAACTGGTTTCTGAGCCCTTTAAACTATAGTGGCTTATAAACACTGGAGTTATACAGTAGAATAAAATAGTTTAGATAGCAAGCTTGGAACTTGGAGGAGATTTTACTTCTTGTTTCCCACTCCTCTGCCCCTAATTTTGTTCAAAGAGTTAAAAAAAAAAACAAGCACAGAGAAAGCATAGCAAATTCAAATGTACATGGAAAAGGGCAAAGCTCAGGCTTCATGAACTGTATTTGGATTGCTCCAGAGTTCTGAGGGAAGAGGAGTAGAGATGAACTGCAAAAATGGGCTCACTTTTCTGACATGATCACTGAAGACAAATGTGTGCATAAGCAAAGATGGTGAAGAAGCTGATGGTGCCCGGCTATCAAAAGATGGAGCATCTGGGGACTTAAAGGCTTGAAAGTAAACAAGCAGCCATCTAGCTCGGAAGCAGCAAAGCCCACATGGAAGAAGCACACCAGCATGTGGAATCATGAGGTGTCAAAGGGATGAGATATCTAGCTTCAAGAACTCAAAAACACAACTTTGCATGCTCGATTTCCTGATATGATCCCTGAGGAAAAATGTGTGCATAAGCAAATGTGGTGAAGAAAGCTGATGGTGCCTGGCTACCAAAAGATATAGCGTCTGGGGACTTAAAGGCTTGAGTAAACAAGCGGCCATTCAGCTCAGAAGCAATAAAGCCCACACGGAAGAAGCACACCAGCCTGTGTGATCATGAGGTGGTGAAGGGATCTGGTGTCAGGCATCAAGGAGCTAAAATTATATTATTATTAATGAGGGGGAGTACAGATTGGGGCCCCAAAGTCCATCAATAGGTGAGGTGACATCCTTTAGCAGAGGGGTTACAAGGAGGAGATGAGTCAGTTAAGATACAGGGTAGGAGCTAAGAAATATGCAACCTTCCTCTAGTTCCCATGCTGCCTCCTACCCACTATCATGACCCCAATTCTACCACATAAATCCAGCTAGACCAGGAGATGTACAGTGAAGTTGGAAATGTGGGAAACTTAGGATAGATGATCCATCAAGACTAGTAATAGGAGTGGTAATACCTGGAGGGTGGAGGGATGGAGGAATAGAAAGGGAGAACCAACTTCAGGGATCTACACGTAGCCTCCTCTCTGGGGCATGGACAACAGGGAAGTGAGTGTTGGGACACATTTAGCAGGGAAGTGATTGTTGGGACACATTGTACAGTGTACAGGATGAAAAAATGATTTGTAAATTACTAAGGGTTCAAGGGGAAGGGAGGGAGGAAGGGTAATATAGGGAACTGATAATGGGGGCCTGGAGGGAGGGAGAATGTTTTGAGAGTGATGATGGCAATGGGTGTGTAAAAGTGGCCTGCATACAACTGATGGTGTTAGGGATTATGATGGGAGTTGTATGGGCCCCCCCAATAAATTGATTCATTAAAAAAAGGGGGGGAGGGAAAAGGGGAGTTTCCAAGGGCTCAAGTGGAAAATATTGGGAAATGTATGTGGAAACATGTGTGCAAATGTGCTTGATACAAATGATGTACTGACTGTTGTAGTAGCTGAAAGAGCCCCCAATAAAATTTTAAAAAAATGGGCTTTATCCTCTGAGTCCTACCTGACACTCCAGACAGGAAGATCTGACAGAAGTAAGTTGAACTAAATTGCATACATGTGCCTGAGGTTCATAAAACAGATTATCTTTGTAGAGATGGGTAATATATATCTACACAATAGAAACTAATTATTAGAATGCCAGTCATTGACATATATATATATATATATATATATAATTAAAAAACTTTTCTGATTAAAAGACTTTTCTCAAATAAAGATTGAAGGCAAATATCAAAAAGTTCTAAGTGCAACCACCCTTATCGTCCTTAACCAAGTTGCCATATTTCTCATAGTTGGCTTTCTCTGAAACCAACGATTTCATTATTCATTCCCCTTAGCTATACCTTGTGTTTACAACGAGACCCATGTCCAGGAGGAAACACCTCAGTCTTATTTAATGTTTCACGTGCCCTGTGTTTTGTAACATTTGGGGTATATAGAAAAAATGCAAATGCCCATATGTTAATGTCCATATATACGTATATATTGAAATATAGGTATATTTGCATAGAATCAAGTGGAGTTGTTTTATCTGTTCTCAATGATGGGTTCTATTTTTGGTTCATTTTAAGTTGGAGCTTAAAACAATATGTTATGATGAAATAACTATGCCATCACGCAGGTGTAATTTTTTTTATGTTCTCCAGTGGCACAGGATGCAGAATGACCTCACCATGTCAGCTTCCCATGCGACACTTCTATGTTTGACTGCTCCTCCCTTACTGGCATGTTTCCTCACCTGCTGGTATTTTCTGTCATTTATTCCATGTTGACAAATGCAACATTTTCCCAGTGGTATTCTGATTGTCAAAATGTATTTGCATCAGTTGCCCTATCTAGTCTGTCATTAAAAAAAACTCACTCAAAATCTTACCTTCAATTTTTTTAGATTACTTTGCACACTCACGAACACACACACACACACACACACAGCTCTTCACAGTAGTTTTCTAAATATCCCAAGACTCAAGAATAATGTAACAATTTAGCTTTAAGTGATAAGAATGTATTTTACATGTTTTGAAATGTTTTAATCAGGATTATACAAGATAAGCAAACAGCTTAGCTCTCTCAAAGCATAATTTTGAAAAATCTATGACAACCCATGTCATGCAAATAAGAAAATGAGCACCTCACAAACACATTGTGTATTAAAAGGATGGTTAATTTTACAGGATGATAAATTAGCAAGATGGTTCACAGAGAATTACAGAGATGGAACAATCTCTAATGCTTTCTTTGAAAAGAAGTTGGATGAGACAGTAACTTAGGTATAAAGCTGGTTAAATGTCCACATCATTCAGCTTCCCGCTACCCAGTGGATTAAGACTCATAGTGCTGAAGTTCCTCAAAGCTTTCTCCATCTTTACTGCAGCAGACAGCCTCAACTTCCTGCAGCATAGCAGGTGGGTTTGAAAAGCAAACCTTGCAGTTTGTGGCCCTGCTCTTATCCCGCAGCACTGTTTCATGCCCACATGTGGCCTTTTAGCATTTAGTCTGGAAACATATGCCTCTTTCAGGCAATGCATTTCCATTGTTTAGTTAGGTGTTTCCAAGTTCCCATGTACTCTCAGGAGGTTGTGAAATATCCTTAACAATAGTAACTAGCAAGTAAAAAGGGGAATCAAATCTTCAATATGTATATTTCCCCCTGGTGAGGATTACATAAACAATGACCAGAGACTAATGAAAAGAGTATCAATGATCTTTTCCATGTTTTGTATCATTTTCTTTATGATGTGAATTCTTAAATAATTTTCAATTATTTACCAGTCATAAGCATGTCATTATTTGGAGCAGGAAGAAAACCTCCTAAATATATTTTAAATAGCTCAGTGCCATGTTTTGTTTAGGCATTTTTCCATTAAACAAGTGCAAAATTATACAGCCTTTAAGAGACATTCAAGGAATACCTACTATGTGCCGACAGCAGTAGTGCGCAGAAAAATCTACTTCTTTTCTGAAACTGGAAGCTTAATTGAGAAAACAGGTGCATCACCAATTATAGTAGAATCTGGCAAATTTTGTAGGCTTTTGTGTCCCCAAGGGGTGGCAGAACCTTATCGAAAGGTTTCTGAATCAAAACTGCCTGAATTTACCACTGACAGTCACATTGTTTATTGATTGTCCACAGTGTGCAAAATACACTTTCATGCCTCAATTTCAAGCTATAAATATTTAAAGATGCATGACACAACTCTCTGAATCTCTAACCAGGGGATATAATAATAACTTAAGCTGATTAAATGAGTCTGGGTCATTATGATAAATACACAACATAGTGCTGGACTGTCACTCGACAATGACCTAGAGTCTGTTCTGTCATATTGCACTCGCTTTTTTGCATACTAAATAACCCCCATGTTGCTATGTTTTTATGTTAATGTATCTGCTTTAGATGATTTTATGTTTCCTGAAATGCTAGTCATTTCACTTTGAAAACTAGAGCAGAACTATTAATCAGTATAGTTATGTGACATTTTGTATGAAAGTGATATAAATATGTGATTATTGGGCTGTTATCCTTCACATCAGAATAAATTAGGTTCATGCAACAAAATGTAAAGCAGACCATCCTTTTCTTTGGTCTGACTGTAAAATGGGGAGAATGCTAGACTATAAAGAGAAGTTACTCAACTGGAAAGAGTGTCAATAAAGTTTAAAAGATATTTTCGAAGACAAGACGACATTAGAGAAGCAAAGGGCATGTTACTCTACGTTTGTAAATATAATCTAATAGTTCAACTTGTTTTATGTTAGTTGGAAAAAGCTTTCAATGTGTCATGTTCAATTATACTTCTGATTGCACCGATAGAGAGAATTTGGGAAGGTTGTTTGACACTCAACTGTAAATTGCTGATGAAGTGCATGTCTCATTACATTTGTGTCCTAAGAGAGAGGGTTACTGGATCCACTTTCAGATACCTGTGATTTTTAAGTTACTATTTTATTCTTCGAGTTTACTGGGTCTTTGGCCTTCTTCAATCTCTAGTGTTAATTAGGAAAAGAGAGTACATAAGTTTCAATGATGCTATGTCTCAGATGAGCATTACTGGGAGCAATGACTTTGTTAGACTGCCTAAGCACATGTGACCTTCATGAATTGATATTCTTTGCATCAATTTTTGCTTTGTTCCTCCCTCAGAAATTATCCCCAAGAGAGCTGAAGATTGACTTGATATCAAGATTCCATTTTCTTTATAGAGAAGGATACATGAAACAGAAATCTATTTCCAGAAATATATGTTCCTTCTGACTCCCATGATAAGGAGATGCACACATTTAAAGAAAAGAATGCCATAAGAATGATATTGCAGTCACATAGTTCAGTCTAGAATACAAATATAAAGGCTAGTTTATATTTGAATAATACATAATCACAATGTATCCCCATCAGAAGACAGATTAGAGTGGTTTGCATTGGCTTCATTTTTCAGAGTTAAGTAAAGACACCTAAGAAAGAGAAAAGGACTAGATAATTGAGTCATTTAATCCACAGTTATCTGTTGTTAAATATGCAGACAGAAAGAAAGAGCCCTTCCTTTGATTGAGAGTATGACTTCGTTAAAACGAACAATGTTGGTTGGGAAGTGAGCAATGATTGATGTGCCAGAAGCCAATATAGAGACAGGGAAAGGTACCCTGGCCTTGGTGAGAAGAAAAGCTTCTCACAAAAATAGTGTTCCAGCAGAGACATCATTTTAATGTAGATGATGCATGTAGAAGTGTGAAAGTTGAAGAGCTTTCTCTGTAGTCATAAATGACAGTTTAAGGTACTAAGGCAAATCTGTGTTACCAAAATTAAGAAAACCAGAGATCGAGGGTCAAAGATGAGTGGCTAATTGCTAAGACTTCATTGAAATTTTATTTTGGAATCTCATCCAGCAACTTAGAGGAGAATAAATAGGATTATCATAATCACATTTGTATTTTACAATGATCATTGCCAGAGAATGCCGAGTAGCTGAGAGAAGACAGACTCTTCCTTAGCATGAGTAAAATGTGTTCGATATGGGTTAGGACAATGGTTGTGGTATTTGCCCTGATAGAAATATTGAAAGGTGAGGCCCATGACACCCAGTGAATCCTATTATGCTTGACATGTCAAGAAAATGTCAATATTGGAAGAGGAAAGTGATGGCCCACCCATAATTATAATTCCCACACCGATCTATTCCCAGTTTCTGTTGCCCATTTACCAGGGTCCAGCTCTGAATATGAGATACAGTGACTGTGGTCATCCAAAAACATATGCAGGACTGTAAAGACATACTCTTTCCCCTACCTGAATATATTTGTGTGGTTGGAGCATTGTCTTCTAGGGACTAGTATAAATCAAAAGGAGTCATAGGTAGGAGCCTAGGAAAAAGCAAGACCCACATCCAAGTTTTATGGAGTTATGCAGCGTAGAGCATGGAGCTGTCCATCAGGGGTAAGGTCACTAACAGAATCACCCCTGACAGCCCTCTTACTGTCAGATGCTGGTACTGAAGTCCTGGGCTGGCAACCGGGTCTCTTCTCAATTCTTTTTGAAGTGACAGTGCTTAGGGCAAGCCATGGGAGTGGCATCTGACATTTATATGTATGTCTTAGGTACCTGTCACATATTTAAAACAATGAATACCTTTTTATACGTAAGCAGGCATTTTTTTGATGAGCACATAGTTGACATCTAATAAAAAATTGATTGAATCAAGTATTTAAATATCATCATTTTTTGTCTTATTAGAAATCTGTCCAGGTGTGAATAGTAAATTGCTTTTAATCCAACCATTTTTATATTAGCAACTCCCTAACAAAGTTTTTGACATATAATACACATATTTAGGAGTTAAGATTTTTTTGTTGTTACTGTTATTTGCTTGTACTCTTGTTGCTTAAGAAACTACCTTTGGTACTTCACTATCCTCCCTATTTTTGTCCTTCCTAAGCACACTTTTCTTACTTTTCATCTCTACCAATTACAAAATGTGCCAGAGAATTGGGTCACTATATGCTTTCCCCAAAGGAAAGCTCCCAATATATGGAAGAGAAAAATAGTTCACCTGCAGGAAATACATTTACTACTTTATTTTAAAATGTCTAAAAAGTCAGACGTTGGTATTGTTGCATAGATGTTTCTGTTCTCTCTGTTTTCCCCCTTTCTTTCCCTCAGTTGAAGATTAGAGAGGCCTCTTCTACGGAGTGTTTTCTAATGGTTCTGGCATTTGGGTGACATGTAACAGCAGGCATCAGGATGATGTTTACAGAGACATTCCCATATGAAACGCTGGCTCTCTACTGACTCTTTGCTTCATCACTCCCTGTAGTGTCTGAAAGGCTGAAGGGTGCACTTGCATCTGTTGTGTGTGACCATCAAGTCATTCTGACTCATGGCATCCTCGTGGGTATGGAACAGACAAATTCCATAGCAATCTCCAGATAGAGGGCTTTGGGAATTAGCTGCTTTCCAAGGAAGCTATGGGAGCATTTGAACCACCCACCTTTCAATTATTAGTAAAGCACTTAATGGATCATGCTGTCCAGACATTGTTTAAGATACTTAGTAAACATAGCCATGTGTTAAATCATGTCCACCATCACTTCTGTTAAACAGAAAATTGTGTGATTTGAATGCATGCAAACACCATATTGTACAGGTCCTGTTTTTTTCCCTGTAAACATAATGAATTTAGGGTCTTAGCAGTGAGCATCAATGTGTTGAGAAAGATCTGCTTTTCTGTTTGGTTCTTTGGACATCCAAGTCTTTAGAAATCTCTATCTAATATAGTTTCCTCTCATGTTTTTGCTAGCCTTGCAACTGTAAATTTTCTGCCATCAAGTGATTCCCAACTCAGGGGAAGCTAAAGGACAGGGTAGAACCTCCTCTGGGGGCTTTTGATAGAGTAACTCTTTCTAGGAGTAAAAAGTCTTGGTTTCAGAATGTGGATCGCTCTTGTGGTTAGCAGCCTAACTTGTCCTCGCCATGCCACATCTCTCCCCACAGAGCTCTTTATGTAAACTTTAAGTAAAATTGATACTTTAGAATCATAGTTATTTTTCCTTTTGTTTTCTGAGGAGTATCTTGACTATCTAGTGGAACATATCTAAATCACAAGTCATGTTACTCATCGTGTTTCCACCCTTGTGTGGTTTCAAAAAATTTTTTTTTCACTGCTTCCAAATTGCTTCTCTTTTTGTTTCTGGCTGCTGCGACCACCAGCACTGTTTTTGCTGTATCTGAGAGCCATTTTATGATCATATTTTGATAACAAAGTTAAATCAATAACCCTTAAATAAACAAGAGGTAGGTGGCACATGAGATTGGATGCTGCTGCTTAAACATTGAAGCAGACAATATTGTATGGTAAACCTTTTTAGACAGAAAATATAGTATATATTATATGGACATATTGGTAATCAGCCATGTTTTATTACTACTCAGCCATATAAATTATAGGCTATTCATGATGACTTCACAAACTCCGAAGGAAAATATAATGGAATGAAAGAGAGTAGAATTTGACACACACTTTTTGAAGTACCTACCTATGTTGGTTTTACCATTGTACCCCTCCACTTCCCTGCCAGGTTGTTGAATAAAGAGACTTGTGTGTTGCTGTGATGCTGGAAGCTATGTCACTGCTGTTTTAAATATCAGCATGGTCCCCAAATGGGGTTCAGTGGAGCTTCCAAGAATAAGAATAGACTTCACGGAATAAAACAGGTTGTATATTTATGTAGACTCAGCCAATGAACATCTTATGAAGAGCAGGGGAATGTTTTCAGAGAAAGTGCAAAAATAAGACCCTCATTTTAGAAGGCCTTCAAAACAGCACTGGGGGCATCTGCTCCTCCAATGATGAAGTAAGGCTTGCAGCACCTTCCTTTGCTGATGGGGCATGACTCCAAAGGAGAAGAAATAGCTGAAATATATATTAATAATTGGAACATGACTAGGAAGCACTAATCCAGGAAAATTCAAAGTTGTCAAAAATAAATGAAATGCTTAAGATTGATATCCTGAAATGGACAAGTGTAGGAACAACAGATTCAAGAAGAATGACATTACATGAACCTTCAAAAGGGACATCATTTACCATCTATTCCCATGCTACCTGTAATAAGATAATATCTATCTACATATAAAGAAAACCAATCAAGACACCTGTTATTCAAATGTATGCATCAACCATTAAATCTTGTTAGAAAAAAATTAAAGCAGTTGGAAAAAATTTAAACAGGTCAACAGAAGCAAATATATATTTTCTGAACATCTCAAGGGCAGATGACACATTAAACAATAATGACCAAAAACTTATTGAACTAATGGATGACATGAAGAACATCATTAAAAATCAAGAATACAAAATGTCATTTAAAAGGTGAATAAGTAAGAAAGGAACATGGTGAAAGTATACAGATGTTCTGAAGCTTAGTCAAAATCATATAGTATCTAAAGGAAATGGAAGAAATACTTGAATAAGCAAGCTGAATAGGAAATTCCAAAGGACAGTTTAGAAAGCAATGTGAGATATGATAAAATGTGCAAAAACCAACAGTTAAAAGGTTAAACATGTAGAACACATTTGGTATATTTCAAATGTAAAGAACGGAAGGAACTTTTAAAATTTCTAGTTGTGCTATTGAAGGATTCTATAGACAGAATATTGGATGATGCTTGGAACATTAAAAGATGCTAGAGGGAATACACATAGTCCCTGTAACTGAGAGTCTGTACCACAGATGCTGTACCAGAGTGAAGTAGCCTATTGTTAATGGCTTCAAGAGATCTCAAAACAATACTACTTAAGGAAAAGTTAAAACTACATGAATGATGTTAATGACAAACAGACTCATCAAACTGATGGAATACCCATTGTCATATTTGAACAAGTTGATGATACACCAGAAGAACTTATATTGGCTGAGGCCAAAATATTCAGAAGACACCTACCTGTTCAAAAAATTGGGATAGATCTATCTTTATGGCAAATCCAAAGAAAATTGACTCAATACATTACAGATACTATCTAACAATATCAGTACTATCACATGCAAGTAAAATTTTGCTGAAGGTAATTTAAAATTATTCAGGCAGTACATCACCAGTGAGATACCACAATTTCATGTTGGATCCAGGAGAGGACGTGACATCAGGAATATCATTGCTGATATTGGGGGGATCTTGACTAAAAGCAGATAATATGAGAACAAGGTTTACTTGCCTCCACTGACAAATCAAACACACATGTCAGTATAGATCACAGTATAACAAATTATGGATGCCAATGAGAAGAATAGAAATTCAAAAACATTGCACTCTGCTCATGTGGAACTAGAACAATTCACAATTCTTCTCAATGTTATCTAGAGTCTGCTTTGATCTAAACAGTAAAGGGAACAATACTTAATTGGGGATCATGAAAGGTGTTTGTCAGAGTCATATATCTTCAGCATATTTATTTAATATGTATGCTGAGTAATTAATCCATGAATTTTGAATATATGAATAGAATAATGGCATCAGGATTGGAGGAAATCTCATCAATAGCCTGTAATATGTAGATGACACAAACTTTGGTTCCTGAAAGTGAGGATGTCATGAAGAATTTGCAGATGAAGATCATATACCACAGCATTCCACATGGATTATAACTCAATATGTAATGAGCAAAACAAAACCTAACTGGACCAATAGGTAATATCGTGCTAAATAGAGATGAGATTCAAATTGTGAAGGATTTGATTTTGCATAGATCCAAGCTTTTCATGGAAGCAGCACTCAGGAAATGAAATGATATATTGCATTGGGCAAACATGCTGCATGTGATTTATTTAAAGTGTTGAACAATAAGGATGTCCCTTTGATTGCAAAGATGTAACTGACCCACACCACACTATGCTTGTGAAAACTGGACCATAAATGAGGAAAACCTAAAGAATTTGGTGCATTTCAGTTAGAATTGGTGGGGGGGGGAAGATATTGGAAGTACAATGTACTACCAAAAGAACAAGCATGTCTCTCTTGGATGAAGTACACCCAGCGCATTAGAAGCATGGGTGGCTATAGTTTGCCTCATATAATTTGGAAAATATTTTTAAAAAGGAGGAAAGAATCATTGGAAATGCAATATTGTGCTTGGTAACCTAGAAGGTCAATAAAAAGTGATATGTCAAGGAAAGGGATTGATCCAATGCTTGCTAGAGTGGGCTCAAAGATAACAATCATTAGGAAAATGGAACAGGTCAGACAACGTTTCATAGTGTGACTGTGATTAAGAACGGACTCCACAGCCTCTAATAATAACAATCTCATACCCCTCCTACATGAGATACACATGTGGTCAGAACACATTATATTCACTGCACCCTATTCTCTGACACATATTTTGAATTACATTATAACTTTATAAAACATGCAATGTGTATTTTTTTCAGATGTTGCCTAACCTGCTTATATGTGGCACATGATTATATTCAGTGGATAGCTCATCAAATGAACATTAACATACAGATTATAGATATTTGAAAGTGTGTGTGTGTGTGTGTGTGTGACATTACTGCCCTGAGGTAACCAAAGTTGACATTTCAGTGACATTTTTTGGATAGTTTCCCATTAAAGTTATTGAGCTCATAAGCAGATCATGATAATAAAATATTGAAAAGCTTTATCAGGGCAGCCAGGATAACTAAAGAAGGGTAATGAACTGTGATTTGAATGAAAAGTCAAGAGGGTGTATAAGGATATTTTTCCCCAAATAAGCTCAAGTAGATAATAGAATAAATTATTCCATACAATTTTAACAAGGTGCCTCAGTAATATTTCAAATAAAGAAAATTGTCTGTAATCCTTTTAAAAAGATACAGGATTGAAAGTTTCTGTTTATTCCAGATAATATATAGCACTTGAACTCTTTCACCCTCAAATCTATGAATCTCTATTATTTTCCTTGATATATCCCTCTTCCAATTAAATTCTTCTTTGGCTATCTGTGAGAGATGATGGTACTCTAATATTTGCAAAAACATCAATTTCCATAAGCCTAGATATTTATGAATTACATTAGAATTATTTGTGTGATACATGGTAAATGTTTTGCTGACCTAGTTTAAATTCTTTCAAAAGTGCTTCGTTAGTACATTTGAGAAGTTTAGTTTTCAGGGTGGTCTGCTTAGAACACATTCCACTGAATTCAACAAGGCCAGCTGCAGGGAGAGGTACTTAAAGTTTGGAGCTAAGAAAAAGCATATTCAATTGTGAATACCCAAATCCATTCCCCCAAGGAGGAGGGTCCAAACCACTTAGCACTGGTCAAAGTTCCTGGAGTGATAAACATTCCTCTACTCTTCATGTCTCCCTTTGAACACCATACAGCCCTTTCTGGTTCTTGATTACTATGATCTCATTTGCAAACCCTCTTCTAAATCTTTGATCATGTATTCATCAAGATCTTTGGTACTTCTTAAATAAAATGTGGAATATGACTCAAAATAAAAAAGAAGTTACCAGGCTTCTGGATAATACAGGGATTGGTGACTCAGGCCCATTGTCTTTACTCAAGACTGGAAATGAATTCATCATTGTGCCTCAATTTTGAGCCAAATGATCTGAAAAAACTCTCACTGTCATCGAATGGATTCAGAATCATAGTGAAACGACAGTAAAGGGTAAATCTACACCCATGGGTAACTGAGGCTGTGAATCATAATCAGAGAAGGAAGCCTCATCTTTTTTCCTGTAGGCGCCAAATAACAGATGAATCTTTAAAGCAGCGGTTCTCAACATATGGGTTGTGACCTCTTTGGAAGTCGAATGACCCTTTCACAATGGTTGCCCATCAAACAGGTAGCAAAATGACAGTGATGAAGTAGCAATGAAGATAATTTATGTTTGGGGTTGACCAGAACATGAGGACCTGTGTTAAAGGATAATGGCATTAGGAAGGTTGAGAATCACTGTTATAAAGAGAGGAATGACATTGCCTAGACTAATCAAACATTTAAGATCAAAATTATAGTATTTACCCAAAGAAAAAGACAGGAGGGTTTAAAAAAAGAGCAATGAAAACAGGAAACTCATGAGGAATTTTGATAAGTAAAATTATATTGAGGGGGCTGAGCCCTGGTTGTTGAGTGCAGGACTGTGGCCCAGTGGCTGGGTGGGTCAAATCCAGCAGAAGCAAGGCTGGGTAGCATCCACGACCACCAGAGGACAATGATGCCATAAAAAAAAAAGATGAAAAAAAAAGAAATTATATTGAGGGAATAGTCATTAATGGGATGGCATTAATTGCAAATGAATTGTTGATTATAAAACTGATATCTTCTACTCTTCAGGTAGGGAATTTGAAAATTATACCTTGACAGTCTGGGTTCCATGACTAACCAGAAAATAGAATTTTGGTTAAAATCATTTTATAAGAAAACATATGTCAACATATGGCAATGTCTAGTCACAGACAAAGAAGATAATTAAAAAACCAAATCCTTCATTTCTTCAACAAATATTAATTAGATGTTCATCATATGCCAGTTTCCCAATTAGACTGCCAAAGACACCAATAGTAAGCAACACAGGTGAACTTCTTTCTTTCCTTAACCTTACATTCTACAGGTAGACAGTTATTTCAATCAAATCATCATAAGATTAATATAAATGAAAACAGTGATAATTATAATAGCTGAGATGTTTCCATAATATAAGATCATTTGATTAGGGTGTAGCCCATGGGTCTTGAAGTGTTTGACCTAGTGAGGAGAGTTTGAGTTGAAATATCCAAAAAGTGGCATTAGGCAGTTGAGTGGGAATACAACAGTTTAACAATTGAATGATTCCCCATCACTTGGAGCTATGAGAAGATACACTAAGGGCACTGTGGAAGACTAATTTGGAAAGGTATGTAAAAATCAGGTCAGAATGGGGCTTTGAACGAATGTTAAAATAAGTAGGAAATCAGCCTATTTTAAAGAGGGGCCAAAGCTGTTGATTCAAATACATGATGCAATTATAAATTACCTTCTCATACTTTTTTTTTAACCAATGATTTTATCGGGGCCTCTTACAGCTCTTATACTATTCCATACATTATTTGTATCAAACATATTTGTACACATGTTGCCATCTTCATTTCCCAATATTTTCTACTCGAGTCCTTGGTATAAGCTCCTCTTTCACCCTCCCTTTTTTACATGAATGATTTTATTGGGGGCTCATAAAACTCCCATCAAGGACTGAGCCCCGGTGGCATAGTGGTTGTGCGCAGGACTGCGGCCCACTGGGATGGAGGTTCACTTCCAGCAGCAGTACCACAGGACCAAAGGCTGAGCCTCCTACTCCCACCACCAGAGGTCAGTGATGCAAAAAAAAATAAATAAATAAACTCCCATCAACATCAATACATGTCAATTTTATGCAGACCACATTTGCACACTTGTTGCCTTTATCATTCTCAAGATATCCTCCCTCCACTTATACTACCAGTACCAGCACCCCATGTTTCCCCTTCCTCCCCAATTCCCTTCCCCCTGAACCCTTAATAATTTACAAATTACTACTTTTCATATTACGCACTGTCCAATGTGTCCCTTAACTCACTTCCCCATTGCCCATACCCCAGAGAGAAGTTATATGACGATCCATGATATCGGTTTCCCCCTTCCACTCCACCATCCTTTCACCCTTCCAGTATCACCACTCCTACCACTGGTCCTGAAGGGATCAGCTATCCTAAATCCCCCATGTTTCCAACTCCAGTGTACATGCCCTGGTCTACTTGGATTGTCAGGTAGAATTGGGATTATGATAGTGGGTGGGAGTAAGAATTTGAGAACTAGAGGAAAGTTGCATATTCATCATTACTAAACTGCATTTTGACTGGCTTATCCCCTCCCTGCAACCCCGCTGTAAGGAGATATCGCTTCACCTATTGATGGTCTTTGGGTCTCCAATCTGTATTCCCCCTCATTTATAGTCATATCATTTTTAGTTTTTGGTGCCTGATACTGTATCTCTTCTCATACTTTTATCTCACAGACATGCCAATATGGGGAGTCTTTCAGAAAGATTATGATAAAACAGACTTATAAGATAATGGTATTTTTCACTAACTTTTTAAAGTTACCCATATATTAAATCAATGCATTTTATATTAGAAATTTTGCATACCATTGAAATAGTGAGAATTTCAGAACACTTAATTGTGCTCACATAGAGGAGGCACATAATATCATGTGCATCTGGGTTGTATCCTGTCACCATACTTAGTCTATAATCCAAGAGGTTGAACTACATGAAGAAATTCAAAGCCTAAGATTGGAGGAAGGCTGGATTCATTTTCAAATTGTAAAATGAAGATGGCACAACTTGCTTGCTAAAAGCTAAGAAGATTGGAAGCACTCACTGAAGATCCAAGACTACAATCTTTAGTATGTCTTATACCTCAACATAAAGGACACCAAGAAATAGTCCCTAAAGAACAATCAGCAATATGATAATGTACATAGAAAAGGTAGAAGTTCTCAATTAATTCATTTACAGGGATCCACCATCATATCTGAAAGAAAAATTTATCAAAAAACGTATAATTTTGAGGAAATGAAATGACCTCTTAGAGTGTTAAAAAACAAAGCAAAAGAAAAGAAAAGTTGTGACTTTGAAGAAAAGTGTGTCTGATTCAAACCATTGTCTTTTCTATCACTATACCAGCAAGTTATAATAATATAATATTCACCAGCAGTGAATAGTGAAAAACCAAGAAGAACTGATGCATTTAAGACATAATTTTGATGAAGAATATTGGATATATATTGACCAACAGAAGAACCTATACATAGATCAAGAGGCAGTTGTGTGAACAAACCAGAGGGATTCTGCATAGTGGAAATCCAGGAAAGATGTGTGGCATAGTTGTATCCTTTCACCATACTTACTTATTATGTATACTGAGCATATAGTCCAAGAAGTTGGATTATATGAAAAATAACGGCCTCTTAGGATTAGAGCAAGGTTTATTACCAAACAACTTGCAATATATAAATGCACAACTTTTCTTGTGGAAAAGGAGGCAGACTTAAAGCACTCGTCAAGAGTCAAGACTTGCAACTATCCATAGGGATTGAAATTCAATGTAAAGTGAACAAAACATTCCTCACAAGTGGACCAATAGATAGTATTGTGATAAAAACAGAAAACAAACTGACAGTCATTGAGTCCATTCCAATTCATGAAGAAGATATTGAAGCTATCAAGACTTTTCCCCTGCTTTGATCTACAGTCAATGCTTATGGAAGTAGCGGTTAAGAGATCAAAGGATGCCTTGCATTTTGCAAATCTGCTACACAAGACCTCTTTACAGGGTTGAAAGGCAAGGATGTCATTTTGAAGAGCAATGTGTATCTGACCATGGCATTTTCAAATGCTTCAGATCATGTAAAAGGTGGGCGTTGAATTAGAAAACCAGCGAAGACCTGAAGAATTTGAATTGTCATGCTGGCAGAGAATATTGAATTTTGTCTTGGAATAGGTATAAGAATTCACATCAGAAATGAGGCTGGTGAGTATTGTCTCATATACTCTGGACAAAATATCAGTGGGGGTTAATCCCCAGAGAAGGGTAGAAGAGGGTCAATGCAAAAGAAGAGGACTTTCGCTTCAATGATATGAAATGGCACAATCGCGGCAACAATGAGTTTAAGTCTAACACCGACTATGTGGATCAGGGTTCCTCAAACTTTTTAAATAGGGGGTCAGTTCACTGTCCCTCAGATCACTGGTGGGCCGGACTATAGTTTAAAAACATAAAACAAACTATGAACAAATTCACTGTAGCCTGGGATGCTGCTTAGCATGACAGCAGCGGCCTCCAATAACACCCGCCAGCCCAATCAACGTTCTTGACGCGCGCATGTGACTCCTGGGCCTTAATGCAGCACTGGGTGTTGCTTTGTTCTGTTGCTCACAGAAGCACTGTGAGTTGTAATAGACTAGTGACAACTAACAATAACAATATTCGGTATGGTTATAAAGAGAATGTTCAAATATTAGTGGGTGGGCTATTTGAGGCATGTGGCTGCAAGATAAGGTGCTGATGTGGGTGATTCAAATCCGTTGTCTCACACCTTTTTCACTTGGTTTACCTTAAATCGTCCCTCTACTGGTCCATATAGTCTGCAATGGCATACCACGCTCTTCTTTTCTGTGATTCCAACAGCATGCTCTGTAGCCTCCGGTGGGGTGAGCTTTTGACCCCACAGAATCATCCGGGTCTCCCAGTTGATGGCCGTGGGAGAAGGCACCGCCTTCTCTAAAGCACCGCCACAGAGTTCTTTTCACAGTCTCTGATTTTCAACAGATGGAGTTACTTTGGGAAATAATAAACCTTGTTTTTATGTGGACACTGGAACAGTATACTAAAAGGATAAAGACATAGACAGAATCTACATCCTATAAAGACAATGATCACTCTTTTGGGGAGAGCTGTTATGAGTTAAAGAAAGAGTGATGTCACAACACACACAGATCTGCATTACCGACTCTCCGCATGTACACTGTCTGAGAGCCTTACTTTTAAGGGAGAAATTTGAGGAGGGGATTTTCTCCTTTGACAGGAAAATGAATCTCTAGATACAGGGGAAAATAAAAGAAATAATTCAAGAGTCTCTTAAGAATGGAGCACTCCACATATGCGAGCTTAGGTGGCTGGAGAGTGGACCCCTGAAGGTGGACATCTGCAGTATGAGACCCTGCACCTGGGGAAAGAAATCAGTACGAATAGAGACATCAAAGGACAGGTCACAGCATGAACAATTCTCCTTTTCCACTATATGTGGGGTCAAGAGACATACAGAGAAAACAATGTATAAAACCATGCCATTTGAAAATAAAAGCCATTGACTAGCACATCTAAGGTGAATACTGAGAAGAGATTATACTCAGAAAACACAATTCAGTGATATTTATGTGACATCCAAGGGCTTTTGTGTTTAACCAACTCTTCCCGGACTTGAAGCAAACTTAGATAGTATTATTCACGTACACCCTACACATGAACCTCTATGTGGAATGTGTGTGCATATGCATTTTGTGTGTCTAAACAGTCAAACTTATATTAGGATAGTTTAATAATGTACATGTCATCTTACATCCCTATTGGGAAATGGTAAAATTCTGACAACTGTATTTTATAGGACACCACTGTCTCAGAAAGAAAAAAAGAAAACACCAAATTATTTATTCCAAGATCCCAGAGGGAAGTGAGAAAATCACTTACAAATGGAAAATGCAAGGTCATATTTGTGAAACTTCTTTTCTTATATCTTCTTATATTTCCTTTTGTTAATTCAGATATGAGATCTGTTGTGAGCGATGATGTATTGAACTGAAAGACACTTCACTGTTTGGCTAGAAAGCTATCTCTGTTGTGGACACACCAGATTCTTGATGTGCAGCCATACCAATGACCATTTTATCAGCAGAGATTGTCGCAGTAGGTTTCACTAGACTCTGAAAGAGGAAATGCCTCTTTTCTCATAGAATTAACCAATGACAGAATGATATCTATGCATCTAAAACAATATTTATGAAGTCATTATGCTTATTTCATGAATATTTGCTTCATTTCACAAGTCTCTACTAGAAGGCAGAGAGCATGTATTAGTATTAGTCTATTTAGTTTTACTCTATTTAGCATTTGCCAAAAATATATTTGTAATTTATATGATTCATACATGGTTTTGCTAGACTCTTCCTCGAAGGAAAGAATTTTAGCTTTCTAAATGTTTAGACAAACATTTAGATCTCAGGAGTAAGGAATCTGGAGGTTTTTATTTTATGCAAAGCAATTTTTATTTTATTTCTACATATTTATGTCATGTTAAATCTTCCATTTTTTGTCACTTACCCCATTCATCCATTCTCTCTCCCTATTCCAAAGACTTGTATATAAGTTTATAAACCACATCTTCTTTATTTTTACTTACAAAAATGGTGATACTAAATATTTATCTTGGTAAGCTTAACTGAGTTTGCGAACACAACACTCGAGTTTTGTCTATGTCTTGGGGTATTTAAGAGAACTATCATTTTTATTGATGAATAAAATTCCATAGTATGAATGTACCAAAGATGGTTTATTTATTCCTCTATAGTTGGGAATTTTGGTTATTTCCTGTTTTTGCTATTGTGGAAATTGCTTCAATAAACAAAGGTGCACATAAGTCTGTTTGTGTTATATTCCTCAATGATTTTTGGTATAGCCTCAGTAGAGAGATTGCTAGAGCATCAGGTACTTGGATTTGAGTTTTTTTAAGTAAGTGTCACACTGATATCCATAACAGTTGCAGAATTCTTCAACACCCCCCATACTTATAATCCTGCCTAGTGTTCTACATCCTTTCCAGCATTTATTCATTATTTCCATTTTATTTGGAACTCCTACAGCTATTACAACAATCCACAGTTCAGTTAAATTAAGAACAATTGTATAATTATTCAAGATAATTTTCCCAAAGATTTTATTTTTTCTGTAACTCTTTCATATCAGCTCTCCTTTATTCCCTCCCTCTCCTACTGTACCTCACCAGGAACCATTGCTGTAACGTTACATATTATAAAAGGTATTATTTATTTGTTTACTTATTTGCTTGTTTTTGCCATATCGTAGGGCATCCAATGTATCTGTTCACTTATCATTATATAATTTGTTGCCCTCGAATGGGGTTGTATACTCATCATGGCTATCAGTTTACCCCTTTGCCTTTTACACTCTTTTCCGTTTTATTGAATTTTACCAAAAATGTTGGTATGAAGTGATATCTTAGTGTTGTTTTAACTTATTCTTACTGCTATTTCTTCATGTGATTATTAACTGTGTGCATATCCTCCTTGAGAAATTGTCTTCATTTCTTATGCTCACTCCTATTGGTCTATTTTTATTTGTGTATTTTTAATCATTTTATTGGGTCCACATACATCTTTTATCAAAATCCATACATCAATTGAATCAAGTGTGTTTCTACATCTGTTGCTCTCATTCTTTTCTAAATATTTACTTTCTATTGGGCCCTTGGTATCACTTCTTTAGCCCTACCCACCCGCCCCTTCATAACTCCCTGATAGATTATACATTGTCATTATTTTCTCCCTCCCTCACACCAACTGATGGCTCCCTTCCCCCATGTGTCCTGTCATTCTTCCCTCTGTAGAGGGGTGAATGGTTCTGTGTCAGTCATTGTGATCAGTTCCCCCTTTCTCCTTTCCTCTGTCTCTCTTTTGACAATTCTGTATCACTATTCCCACTCTATTCCTGGATTCTATGTGTCATGAGCTTCTATCCCTTTCTGTACCTGTGTACATGTTCCAGTCTAGTCTGAATTGGGACGCAGCATTGAGGTCATGAGAGTGGGGAGGAGGGATGAGAAAGTCTCAAGAAACCAGAGGAATGTAGTATGCTTCATCGAGGCTTTACTTATGTGCATACACCCTGAGGACTCAGCCGTTCCCTGTGGCCCTCCTGTGGGGATATGGGTCCACTGTTTACAGATGGGCATTGGATCTCTGCTCCAGCCCCTCTCATTCTCAACAATATATTTTTTTGTTTGTTGTGTCTTCTGCTGCCTGTTACCCAGTCCCTAGGACTCTTCGAGTCTCCCTGGTTGTGGGCTTCTTCCATGTAGACTTGTTGCTTCACTGCTGAATGACAGCTTATGTAACTTCAAGTCTTTATAAGTCACGTGCTACACCTTTTAATAGCTGGGCACCATCCGTCTTCTTTACTACATTTGCTTATGTACCCATTTTGTCTTCAGTGATTGGTTCTGGAGGGCAAATATCTCAAAGTGCTGATTGGCTACAACAAAGTATTCCTGTATTTAGGGAAGGTATAAGTAGACACCCAAAGTTCATCCCCCACCACAGTGTATTACCATATAAATATATGTACATGAACCAATACCTTTATTTTTGTGGATTAATATATTTACCTATGTACCATGCTATGTTTGTACCTCTATCCATTGCTTTGTTTCCTTTATCCTTCCTCTGTTTCCTTTTACCTTTCTCCTGCCCCACTATCACTTTCCTCTTATTTGTGCCTCTTGTTACCTCTTCTTAGCTAGTTTGCTGTTGCTCCAACACCTATTCCCTTGGATCCCTATCTCCTTCTACTGTAACATTTGGATATTAGCCAAAATTATCATTTTCTGATATATTATTACTGAATATTTCTCCCCTTTTTGGCTTTGGGGCTGTCTATTCTGTGAAGTCTTTTTATGCTCATAAGTATCATAATTTAGTCGGTCCTCATTCTGCATTTTGTCTTCTATAGTGTGGATATTCTATGGTATAGATATTTTTATTTGTGTTCAGTACTGCGCTTATGCCTTGTATTAAAGTGCCCAAGCCTGCCCCTATTTTTCAACAATAATCTTAATAATTAAGATATTTGTACTATGTCTTTGATCCACCTTGGTTTTTCTTTTGGACATGGTGTGAGGAATGAGACTTGTTTCATTCTTTCACAGGTAAAGACCCAGTTATTCGAACACTTACCTGAAAGGTCTGTCTCTTGCCCTTTCTATGTGCTTTATTTCTTTATCAAAAATTGGATGCCTGTGGATACATGGTTGTATTTCTGGATTTTCAACTCCGATCAGTTGTTCTTCATGTTTATCATGGTAACTGAATCAAGCTACTATATCCCAGTCTGATATATTGCCTTTCTATCATTAGTGTCCAACATAGCTTAATACAAAGTGTAAATAAATGGTTGTTGAATAACCCATGTAGAATGACAGCTATGATTCTAAAAGTGATGATGGTTCAAATATTTTGTCAATAATGATTTATAGTCATTGAATGCCTCCATTTGTTTTCTTTTTTATAAGCATAATAACATATTCATAATATTGATTTTCATCATGATAATTTGAATGATGAATCAGACACTTAGACAAATGAAATAATTAAATAACCTTTCAGATTAAATAAACTATTGAATTATAACTTGAAAATTGATCTTCCTACAATATAGCCACTTTCTTCTACTACAGTGATTCACAAATCCTAGGATGACTTCTTATACCTATTATTTAAATTTTTGAAATTAATTATTTGAACTGTCTTGTTACATATAAATATCTTCATATAAAGTAAATTCAAATATATTTCTTACATACAAAGAGAATTTTAAATGCATCAGCATTCTTGAATGAGAAAGAAATAATCAGCAATTAGATTGTCTTGCTCTGTCTTCTCTTTCCCTTCCCTCTCTCACTCACACACTACTTCACATAATGGGAATTTGAAAATCCTTATGCATAAAGCATAATTTCCTGTGCATTTAATGAAAAGACACTGAATGAAATTGAGATTAATACAGTAGGCATAATGGTTGAAATACATTTTGTGATTTAAACTCCATAAAACAACTCTAAAGACATTGTGATTTATTTTATAATAAACCCATTTCCCAATCCTAATATTCATGCCCACATGTTTTAATATGCTATTTAGCCACACATTTTACAGAT
The DNA here is from genome assembly GCA_004026705.1 of Nesogale talazaci. Lineage (NCBI taxonomy): Eukaryota > Metazoa > Chordata > Mammalia > Afrosoricida > Tenrecidae > Nesogale > Nesogale talazaci. The sequence goes on along the minus strand of PVJH01013045.1, from coordinate 11,253 downwards.
ATAAACATGACCATATGAGCTTTCAATTAACATTGATTTTCATCCTGAAGAAGTGCCTATTGGAATGAAATGGTAGGAATGGTTGATAACTGATGTATGTGGAGTTTAAAGTGCTGTTAATTCAATTGCTTTATCTGATCCAAAGTCACTTAGAATATATTAAATTAGCCATCTGCTTGGCTTTCACCTTGGAATGTCTGCCAGATGCTGAATGTGTTTACACAGAGTTCGTTATCAGGCCCAACCTTAACAACTTTCTTGTAGTGTAACACTATTGACCAGAAGTTTGCCTCAGAAGACCTCATTGTAGAGGTGTAAACTATATTTAAATATGTTCCCCAAAACTGTGTCATGAGATCATTAAATTTAAAAATCCTTCCCGTGAAAGGGAGTTTGGCATAAGAATAGCTATCTGATATCTACCAACATGATGCTTAACTTTGTTTTGATGAGAAGTAGCAGTTGCTTATACTTTCATATGAAATTTAGATATCAACTTTAGCAGACTGAGATATTTGCTAATTACAGTAGAATTACTCATGTCAAATACATCAATGGGTATATTTTACAGTTAACTCTTTTAAATTACTTTGTTGAGTGAATTCTAATATTTTGATAATCAGTCTACTCTGTAGAATATAAGCCTGCATCTTATTAGCCAATGATGAAAATATATATGTAAAAATTCATATCATTATCACATAGAAACTAGTAGGGAGATATGGTTTGTTTTCTTTATCTGATGAATTTACAAGCATTGGAGTTGAATGCTGATCACATTACCCCAAAAATTTGTGCATCACACATCCTATCTACAGTGAACATATATTAAAATATATTTTCACTTGAGGAATTAAAACTAGACCCTCGAAGGGTGGTGTTGAAGAAAAGTGGAAGTGAAAGATTCATGATTTCTTTATAGGGGGGTAGGTCTTTCATTTGGAGGCCATAAACTGCGACTCCCTGAAGAGTTTTTACAGGGTACAGCATGAAATTCAGAAACAAAGTGTGCATTGTATAGCAAAGTTATCTGGGCTAAAGGCCCATGAGTAGCATCCCTGGTATGTACTTGACTAATACTTTGAAGGTTCCTAGTGACACTGCCTAAGAAAGGTGTTCTTCTGTGAAGATGAAGCCCCAAACATGTTGCCATCAAGCCAATGCTGATTCACAGTGACAAGCTCTTGTTTCCTTGGCTGTAAATGTTTATGGGAATGGAAAGATCATTGTTTCTCCCAATGGAGGTTTCTAACTGCCGGCCATGTGGATCACAGCCCTATGACATAACCGCTCCATCATCAGGCTCTACTCTCTGAGCAGTTCTACTTGAATGCATGGCGTGCCCATAATAGGAATTGGCATCACCACAATCATTTTCCTGAGGAAGAGTCACCTGAGGGGGGGGGAAGGCTATTGTAAAATCTAGAGAGCTCAATGAAACCTTAGCTAAAGCAGAAGGGGTGAAGGTACATAATGGACGACAATTTTAATAGGTGTTTAGAAAATATATGTGATGGCATAAATTTCACAAGTACACAGGAGAATATAATGAGATGAGTCCTTGAATAATCCCCACATTTTTTGTCTTGGCCAACAGATTAGTATAAGGGGAGAGCTAGCAATGGAGTGGTGGAAATGAGTAAGAGGTCCATTGGGAATCTGATTTTACTTCTTGATATCTGGGATGGTATGTATTCATCTCCTATTCTGAGAGAAATACCTATAGACAGTTTTATGAAACTGAAATTCAAGTGTGTGATTGGTACTAGAGACAAAGACCTGAGGCTCCTCTCTGTATACTCTGAACTTGGAGGAACGAAAATTGCACCGAGTTACTCAAGAAAAGTAGATGTAATGAGAAGAGATGATACAGATCCTACGTGTAGAATGAAGAGTGGCATCATTGCTGAGGCATGCAAAGAAGGATGGACTTCTAGGAAAATAGAGGGGAAATAAGGGAAATTACTGCTACAGAAATCACTGGAGGATGGAATCGTAATAATGAGGGGGGGGGAGATCAGAAGAATCTAATTGCTGCAGAGAAACAACCATCTTTCTTACTGACAAGCATTATAAATTTTAATAAAGCCAGTTAAAATACACTGAGAAGAGGAAGCAACAATTAAACAGAGACAATAAATTGATGAAAACTGGGCAATTTATTAGCATCAAGGTATATGTGAGTGTGCCCCTTCTATAAGACCTAGATTTCCCCGGTCTGTTGTTTTTGTTATGTGCCATTGGATTTAATTGGTAGGCAATGTTATGGACAACAAATGAAGCAATTCTTGAACTTGCACCATCTTCAAAGTTACTATATTTGAATCTGTGATTGCAGGTATTGTGCCAACTCATCTCTTGGAAGAACTTCTTTGATTTGCTGACCTCTTACTTTAACAAGCATGAGGCAGTTGTCTTTGGCCCGGTCTCTCCTGACAACATATACAAAGAGCTTGAGATGAAGGCTCCCCCATCCAAGCAGCCAGCATATACGTCCTTCAATATAGATATTTTTGATCTTGCAGCCATCAGTACTTTCCACATCTTATCCAGCACCATAATCCACATGCATCAAATGAATGCAAATCACCTTCTACCTGCATATGAGGCAATTGAAAATACCTCATCTTAGGTCAGTACACCTTAGTCCTCCAAGTGACACTTTTGGACTTGTTAAATGACATCAGGTAGGTTACAACTCATAGTGAACCCATTTAAGGTGACCAGACATCCCGCTTTTGGCGGGACAGTCCCGATTTTCAACAATTTGTCCTGTGTCCCATGGCATTTAAAAAATAGTCCCGATTTTTAGAAAGGATACACGACAAGCTAGGGAACCACGAGAGAATGGGAAAGGATTACACGGTTTTCAATGGCCAGGTGGCTGTTTCGCCAGGATATGAGTTTTATATTGCTTTTGTGAATTTTATAATGTTATACTGTAATAATAACAAATAATAGTTGAGAGCCGATTATCGAGAACTGCTTATCAAAGTTTGCATTTTTGATCACTTGTTAGAATTCAACCACCATTGTTTGGGCTTAAGGAACAATGGCATTTTGGCGCACTGGCAAAGACAAAAACATTTTATAACTGTGTCTCTGAGCATACACATCGTACTGTCTGCTAGTGCTCCGTTAAACAAGTGATGTCAACAAATCAGCTATTCAGACAATTTAGGTAATTTATTTATTTATTTAATAAATACATAAATTTTCTTGAGTTTAGCAGACAGCACTCATATTATTTATATTTTATAGTGGTGGCAAAAAGTCTAGTGCTGGCCTTGAAAGTGACACGACTTAAGTGACAGCAAACTCAGAGAAAAAATAATACAAGTGAGCATTACTATTATTTAGAAATATTGGATTAAAATTGAAATAATTTTTTAAATAGTTACTTTCTAAAAATCAAATTAATTTAATTTCTAAACTAACAGTAAAATGTCTTCATGTAATTATGTACCTACTTACTCAATATATATAATAATTTATAATATAATTTAATTATTTTTTCGATTTTTAACATAGTGAGTAAAAAAGGAAGATGCAAACTCAATGATGATCTAAGAAATGAATTTCCTTTTATTACAAAGAAAACAAAAGCAATTACATGGTAAAATGTGAGAAATGTAATGGTGAATTTTCTATTCCGCACGGTGGGAAGAATGCTATTTCAAAGCACTTGGAGACACAGAAACATAAAAGATATTTAAATACTTGTGTATCTTCCTGCAAAATATAGAAATTTTTTTTTGAAAAACAACTTATGGAGACAACGAAAAGAAATTAGCATTAGCAGAAGGACTTATATATTTTCACGCTATTAATCACAATCATTCCTTTAGATCTATGGACTGTATAAAACAAGTTGTCAAAAAGTTATTCAACAAAAAATTTGCCTGTGCTAGAACAAAATCTGAAGCAGTTGTGTGTAATGTGATTTCACCATATGCATTTTCAGAGTTAAACAAAAATATAGAAAAAATTAATTTTATATCCATATGTTCTGACACATCTAATTCTAATCATAAAGATATAAAGTTATTTCCAACCATTATTCAATTTTTTGATTTGGAAACTGGAGTAAAATTTTGAATTTTAGATTTAATTTCTTTGGCAAAACTTCTGAATTAAATTTCAGTTCCACTATTAATATTCTCGAAAAAAATTTAAAACTTAAAATGATTGCATATAGTGCAGCCCACACAAATGCAGATTTTGTTGGAAGAGCAAGAAGAGGTACAAATAATATTTTTTTAATAAATTAAACAAAAACCTTAGTCAAAACATTATTGGTGTTGGCTGTGCAGTGCACGTAATATATAACATCATTCCAACAGCTGCTGACTTGTACATAGATGTGGAAAATATCATTATTAAATATATTCTTATTTCGTTATATACACTGTGCCCATAGAAATGCTTAAAGAATTTTGTGAAACAGGAAATCAAATATCAGAAAATATTTTGATACGGTAAAATGCGCTGCTTAGCTCTTTTGCCAGCTGTCGAAAGAATTTTGAACATATGTGATCCTTTGAAATCCTACTTTCTATCACAGAACAAGGTGAAAGAAATCGTGCAGATATCATGAAACAGGTTAAAAAGTTCCATAGTAACTGCACAGATTATTTAGAAGAGTGGAAGGTACATTACAATGATACTGAACATTTTCATTGGGTTACATTAAAACAAGAACTTAATTGGAATGATGTGCAACAATCATTTGGTCATATTACTCAAAATGTCCCATATAGTAATATTTCTGAAGATGATCTTTTTAATGAGGTATCATTATTTTTAAAAATATGTTGATAAGGAAAAGGTTAAATCTTGGCCATCAGCAAAAATCACAATAGAAAACAAATGGTTAGAAATATTTCATCATTTTGAAACAAACCATGTTCTATACAAAAATGCACTAAAAATTATGGAATATGTGATGTCCTTACCAGGAACTAATGTTATGATTGAATGCATTTCTTTTCTACAGTAAATAAAGTGTGAACCTCAGAAAAATCACAATTTAGTGTTGAGACTTTGAAAGCCAATTTATGTGTGAAATATAATTTTACAAATTCTTGTGAAAACTTTTATGACCTTTTAAACAGCGACAGCAATCTACTAAAAATATTCACTCCAATGAGAAATATGCCAAAATAATACTATACATAATATTAATGTATTATATTTATGAATTATACTTATATTGAAATTAAAATAAATATATTACAATACTTTTTTGTGTTCTATGAAAAATCTTGTTGCTCCATATAGATCAAATTTTTAATCAAGAACCACCCTCCGCCCCACCACCCCCCTTCCTGGTCAATGGTGTCCCACTTTACTAATGTTAAAATCTGGTCACTTTACCCACTGTACCATAGAATGAAACACTTCCTGGTCATGTATCATCCTTCCAATTATTCTTATGTTTGACTGCATGGGTGCAGCTACTATGCCAGTCCATTTCGTTGAAGAGCTTCCTCTTTATCACAGCCCTTCTATCTTACCAAGCACAGGAAAAGAAAGGAATTCTTTGCACTTGGCCATTTTTAGAATGCATCTCCTGCAGTAACTATGTCAAATACAATGCTTAGTTTGGCTTCTTGAGTGCTGCTATCATGGTGATTGATTATGGGTCTAAATGAAATTAAATCCTTGGCAAATCCAACATTTTTTCATTTATCACGATGTTATCTTTCGGTCCAACTATGAGAACATTTGTTTTTATTGTAAATGAAATCCCTATTGAAGACTGTAATCTTTGATTGTCATCAGTAAGTATTTGAAGTCCTCTTTCCAGTTAGGTTGTAGCATATTCATATTGAAGGTTGTTAATGACCTTTCCTCCAATCGAGATTGAAAGTTTTTCTTCAGTCAGTCTAGTTTATGCAAACTATTTGGATACAGATTGAATAAATATTGTGAGAGTATATGTAATTAATGCCCAACTCTCCTGATTTTTAAATCACAAGTTTTCCCTTCATTCTGTTCCAATAACTACTTTTCGGTCTTTGTATAGATTATACAAAGATTTAATGAATTATTCTGGAATTCCATCTTGTTCAAAGTTATCAATACTTAATTATGGGGCACAAACTCAAATTCCTTTATGCATAAACACAAGTAAACATCTTTCCAGTACATAATGTTAACAACGATCTAGTCTTCTTTTTGATGTTCTGTGGAATGTAGCATGGAGGTCTCACAGCTTCCCTTGTATATACTGCTGCAACTGTTTGTGAATTAGCTTCAGCAATATTTGACTTGCATATGACACTGATAATTTCTCCATTGCATTGGGTCACCTTTTCTGGTAAGAGCACAGATATAGATCACTTCCACTTAGTTGGCCAGGAGGATGCATTCTAAATATCTTGACACAGACTTGGGAGAGTTCCCAGCATTGCATTGATTTTATGAAACATTTCAAATATTATTTATCAATTATTACTTCCTTGTTTTCTGCTAACGACTTTAGTGCAGCCTGAGACTCTTCCTTCACTTTCTTCTACTCTTGATTATATACTCCCTGTTGCAATGTTGCACAGTTTCTCTTTGGCATAGTGACTCAGAGTATCCCTGAGGTTAATATTTGCTGCCTCATTCAATAATTTCCCCATCCCAAACACCTCAAACCTCATTGTCATCATGGTGAAGTGAGCTCACAGTGCCCATAGAGTAGCTGAGAACTGTACCTGTGGGTTTTGGAGACTGTGAATCATTACAAAAGTACACAACCTCACCTTTCTTCTGTGGAATGAGTAATGAATTTTGACTGTGGGTCTTGGGGTTTGTAACCCAATAGGTAACACACATTCCCATGAGAGATCCTAATTTGGCCAAAAGATACCATGAATAATGCAAATTGAGATGATTTTCTTCTTTAGTTTTTCCAGATTGAGATACACTCTACCCTTTCAATTTTCTCACGAGGTCTTTGCACATTTTATTATAATTCTTTAATTTGTCCTATTGAACACTGAAAATATCGATGCTTGATCATTTCTTTCATGGTTTTTAACTTTTCTACAGTTCAGAGAAAATAGCAGTTTCTTTTGTGATCCACTTTTGTGTTTCTCTCTCTCTCTCTCTCTCTATCTCTCTTTCTCATTTCTATCTCTGGATTTCAATCACTTTTTGCTTCTTTTCACATATTATGCTATTTGATGTCCTCCAACAACTCATTTGATCTTTGGTCATTTATGTTCAGTAAATCAAATCTGTTCTTGAGATTTGACTATAAATTCATGTTTGTTATTTTGCCTCTCATGCACTTATTCTAATCTTCCATAATTTCAATGTGAATTTGCATATGTGCAATTGTTTTTCTTCTCTGCGTTCTACTCATGACCTTATTTTGTCTGATGAAACATGTTTATAAGATAAGACGATTGTCTTAGCCCATTTAAATGAACTTTAAGTATATTTCACATGGTTAGGCCAACTATATAGTTGTTATTTATGTTGTCCATAAGAGTAATTGCTGGTCTTGCAAATGTCTGTCGTATGTTCCACCCCTTTGTGTCTATCAGAAACTAGTATGTTCTAGCCACTGATCTTTCTTTACAAATTTACTATTCCACTCACCAGGGGCTAGCAATATATCCTGATTGCATGTTTGATCAATATTAGACTGAAGAAGTTAGTAGAATTCTTCAATTTTTTTGTTATTGGCTTTAGTGATTGGTGTGTAACAATAGTTGTATTAACTAGTATTTCTTATAGATGTGTAGTAGAGAAAAAATAAAGTGTAAGATCTCTAACAAAGATCTCTTCCAAGTCGAGTGATCTTTCTCTTCAATTATATAAATGAGTGACTTAAAAGATGATCTCCCCGGCACTCTGTGTGTCTGCACTTCTATCAAGTGTTTTGTAGGTTGTGCAATTGTAAATGTCCTTTGAACATTAATGAATACTTACCCAAACTTATAAAAACACTATTTTAAATTCAATTAATTTTCTAAAGACCTAAAGTTTATGTCTTGGAGCAAATTATTTCATTTTGATTAATTATCATTCAATATTTATAAAAATTCATGTTTCCACTACATTGGAGCACTCATTCACATCACTGGCTATAATAAATTGTGATGAATAATTATTATTTCAATTACCTCGTTCTTTTTTTTTTAACCTACTTCTCTTTTATAGATGCCCTACAAATTAGAGAATGCTTGCCCATTTTGGCACAAAAGTTCCAGACTGGCTTGCAAGCACTCATTGATAAGTTAGGGGTATTTTATAGGGAGGTATTAAACATTTCTGAAGAACCAAGGGATATTCCTAATTAAATTGGCCCCATATTTTCCAGAAACAAATTAATAGTTTTACCAACTTAACTTGTTCAATGATTGCAATTTATTTTTAAGACAGTTTTAGAGTTACAAAGACACTGAGTCATTAGAATGGAGTTTTTATGCACACAATATTTCTTACGATTAATATCTTAAAGTAACATGGCTCATTTGCTTATTGCATTATTATTTATGTTTTTATATGCCCTTTACTAGTATTAACTATATACTTTTTCCATTCTCTTTCTCCTCAAATATTTCTCCTAGGCAAGAAGACTATATTTGTTGTCCTGTCTCCAAAACTTAGCTATTACCAATCCCAAATCAAATATTGTCACTGGATAACTTTCACTTCCTAATAAGCTAAAAACCCACATAGGGTTTTTGGTGGTTTCGGTCTTTAAAAAAGCAGACACCTCATTTCTTTCATTAGGTGCAACTAGTGAGTTTAACCTGCCAACCTTGAGGTTCACAGAGCAACATTCATCTGATAGTGTTACCCAAACACTTTAACTATGACAGTTCAGAGTTTTCTTTCTTTCTTTGATGACCTTTATACTTTTAAGAATTATTGGTCATATATATTGTAAGATGCTAGCCTGTTAGAATTTGTTTGATCTATTTCTCAGAATTAGACTGTGATGATAAGTTTTAAGGAGAAAGAATAGATTTCCCTTCATTGTTAGTTATTCATCAGTAAATGAAGGTTAGATCAACAAGATTTATGAGTGTTGCAGCTGACCTTGATCACCTGGCTGAAGCAGTACTGTGTCAGGTTTCCTCACTCCAGAAGTATTCTTTATTTTCTTGGTTGTCTCCTCTTTCTCTCTCTTTTCCATTTTCTACTCTTTTGAAAGAGTGTCTGACTCACTATATATTGTCCACTCTTCAAGGATGAAGAATTCTGATCTCCTCCCTGAGCACCTATATAATTTACTTGATATTCTACTTATTAAATGTTTGTATTTACCCCTTTTCAACCCATTTATAGATATATTCAATAATCTATATATGTCCACTCATGGGTTTCTATTTTATGCAAAAATCCAATATTACTTTCTTTTGTTCCTTTAATCATTCCAATTTTGGCCATTAAGAACTATTTCACTTGGGTTACCTATTCTATTTTTACAAATCTTAAATGTATTTGTAGACTATTGGTATCATCTTCTAAAGGGGGAATAGGAAAAAAATAGAGGTAGAATAAGTTTTCAATTCAACATACATAAAATGGCATCTGATAAAGTTAAATAAATATTCATTTAAATAAACAATGGAACTTGATTGGACATCCCATTACTTTTATCAAATATCATTTTGTGTGCTCAAAGATTCATTTTTGTTTTAAATGTTATCAGAAGTACCTATAAAATATCAACACTAAGTTAATGGTCAAACAAAAGAAATTAAATGTATTTAAATTATATGTAACTATTGTTACAGAGAAAAATTTCATGAAATTTATAAAATAAACAATAAATTACAAAGAAAAATTAATAAAATTTAGAAAATAAATTAACACAATGATTGTAATGAATATGTGCACAAAATTATAAATGAATCTATTTAATTTACTATAGTTGATAATATAATTTATTTGAATATAGTATAAATATAGATCAATGGTTTTCTTGATAATATACAAAAAATAATATGAAAGTTAAAGATTTAATTTGCCTTCACAATGAGCCATAATAAAAATTTTTGGTATGTGTAATTTTTCATCAAGAAAATTAAACTTTTAACTTGTAAATTAACATAGAACAGGTAATCTGGATGCCCTAGCATATTGTAATGAATAAAATGTTTATTAAAACAGCAAAATATGCAATTCTTAGGTAACATTACTTAAAAGTGATAAATCAAAAATGTTTAGAGTTCAATGCTAAAAACAAAATATGAACTATGACTGCATCTGATCAGTTGAATGTCAGACAGGGCTTTATATAGTGAGAGATTTCTAATAATTTAGAAATTATTGAGCTTCAAAATTTCTAGCTACAAAATATTTGTATAGAAAATAATGCCTAGAGCTATAGTAACTAAACAAAGTCAGTGAAGAAAGTCTCAGGAAAAGCTGCTCATAAAGTATATAATCTCTAAGAATGTGAACAACAGGGGCATTTTTACAGTTTTGGTTTTAAGCTAATTGTGTAGGGAAATGTTTGTTTTCACTTTATCACATTACTGGATAAAGAATTCAAACTAACTAATGGCAAAGTTTCATTAGCAAAATTAAAAATATATATTGAGAGGTATGTAATTTTAATTATTTTGCCCTAAAATTACAGCAAACAAAAATTTAAAAACAATGAATTCATTGTCTACATTTCATGAAATAAAAATGATGAGGAAACAGGACACAAAAGATATATTAATAGTGTAACACACACGAAAGTTAGAAAATCTGAAAGGAAGATCATGTTCAGCATGTCTGAAAAGAAAATAACTAAAGGAACAAATTCTAGGGTTCAGAGTGAAAGATTATTATGTGCAAAATACTGAATGAGAGCCACAGTCACCATCCCACAATGAACTAGCTGACATTCATCTTTCAGAAGAGAGTATATGACCTTGAATCAGTGATTCTTCAGAAAGTTCAAGCATTTGTCAAAACCATGGATTTAGGAATTGATGGGATGCCAATTAAAACAAGCAGATGAATCACTGGAAACATTCATTTGTCTATGCCAGGAAATTTGGAAGACAGCTAATTGGCCAATTGACAGGAAAAGATACTGATAATTTTGCTCATTCCAAAGAAAGGTGACCCAACAGAATGCTCAAATTATAGAAAAAATATCATTTCTTCAAAAGCTGTTCTTGAGCTGAATATACTCTGAAGGGCTAAGAGCTGTAATTTGGGGTGGATATGAGAAGATTTACTGCTGAAATCCTCACAGGGTTATCCTGGCTGCCCTAAAAAATAAACAGATCCATTGTCCTTTTT